>CAUYTI010095607.1:0-18893 GCA_963575145.1 Galago senegalensis | reverse complement strand
AAAGCAATAACTGAGAAAATGACATGAAGGCTGTGTTGACCAGTTTGATGGAAGTATTTCAGAATGCATGTGAAAACCCCACACTGTACCCCAGAAGAGTATCAATGTACATAGTTAACATTCAATAAAAAAAAAATAAATGGACTGTCTCAATGATAAGATGACTTGAACTTAGAATTTGTAAACAACAATGACATATCTAACTGGTGGCAGAATTCTCCAAATAAATTCAACTCTTGCTTCTCTTATTTCTTATAATGGTAATAAGTAAATATTTGAAGAAGCAATTATCATACAAGTATTATCTTTCACTTTATTTCCTATTTTGGTTTTGACCTTTAGACATCTGAATCTTAGATCTTTCTTATAGGACTAATATTCTCAGGACCAGGAAAAAGTGTTTCTACTTCTCGGCAACTGCACAGTTGTACGTAATGACTGACGTCCTACTATGGAGGACTCTTTCTTTAAATTGGATGAACAGAATAATCTCTTTTTGGTGTAGTAACTTAAAAACATCTTTGAGGTTTCCTCTTTGCTTTACATGTCATAGAAGATTTTCTGAGATAGAGGCTATAATAATTTTGAAGACGTTGAAGAATTATAATTTTGAAGATGTTTGCAATTGATTAGTAAAGAAAGATAGGTAGATAGATATCCTAAAATAAACCCTGGAGGAGGCAGTACGAAAAATTCGATATGTCACATATCAAAAATGGATTTCTCTTCTGAAATGTTTACAACTTTTACCATGTAAATTCAACCTTCCCTGACGGGTTTTATTTCAATATTGATCTAGACAGCTACTTATAAATGTGCCAGGGATACCAAAGTGCAACATTAGTCACTGGAATGGGGGGCTACTCCTACAGAAGCAGAAATAACAAAAATACCATTCTGCAAACTAGTTTCAAGCAGTTACTACTCCCTTAAAAACCACAAACAAATTCCATCATCCTCATAGGAACTATCAGAACATATATCAAAAAATACTCAGCTATTCAACTTTTCCTGGGAGAACATACATATAGACCTGTCAAGTCCAGTCTGACAACGGATATTAATGTTCGGGACTCTGTGAAAGTTAGGCTTAAAACTCAAGAGTTGTAATATATTAAGAGAGACATCACTAATAGACCATTTCCTTCCTATAAATGTAAGCCAGACAAGGATGGAACAGGTTTTCTGCAATGTACCATTCCTTCAAAAGAATATTTTGTTGTTTCTGCTGTAATTCCATTTGTCATAGTACCCTTACGGCCACTCTTTATTTATATGTAAATTAAATAATATCTTCTTTAATTTTGATTTTTCTTTTCCTTCAGCAGAGATAGATGGGATTTAAGATACAGTCACATAATTGAAGCGTGATATTAAGTTACATTCTTTTTTCCTCAGGCTAACAATCTGTCTAGGCCAATCCTAGAGTCCAAAAACTTGCATTCACTCTCAGAATTTTAGCTGATTTCCTTTGGCCCCTGCCCAATTTTTGTCCTTCTGTTAATTGAGTAAAAATAATCTGGCATGACAATGAGTGGTCTGGAGGCTGGATGTGGTAAGTTGCCCTAGATATCAAAATTATTTTATGGGGAAAATGGGAAGCACTGCTTGAGCGAAACCAACACACACAGGGAACATGTTCATTATTTGCTGCACCTATGCACGAAAGGATATTTTCAACAGGGTCTGCAGAGATTTGGATTAACAAGCCTGGTTGCTGTTAACAAGCATTGTGTGCCTAATTCCAAGAACACTATTCTGCACGTTGAAACCCATGCACATGACTTAAACTGTCACAAGGCAAGAAATCTTACAAGGAAAATGCACAAGTGCTCCTCATTCATTCCCCTTCTTTCCACAACTTACCATCTTTCCCCACGTCCACTGTACTTATGTACTTATGAACCTTGGGATATAGTTTTTTGATATCTAAATACTTAAATTGTGCTTATACTGTAAAATGAAATCATTGCAGTTTTAACAGCTTTATAACTATTAAGTTGCACAAATCTCTATGAATTATCATATACTTGTATACCAAAATTTAATGGGTAAACAACTGAAAAGATATGCATATCCCTTTTTACCTGATTTGCAATTTATTTATTTATTTTTTTAGAGACAGAGTCTCACATTATTGCCCTCAGTAGAGTGCTGTGGTGTTACAGCTCACAGAAACCTCAAACTCTTGGGCTCAAGCAATTCTTGTTCCTCAGCCTTGCGAGTATCTGGGACTACAGGTGCCTGCCACAATGCCTGGCTATTTTTTGTTGCAGTTTGGGCAGGGCCAGGTTCAAACCCTCCCCCCTCGATATATGAGGCCAATGCCCTACCCACTGAGCCACAGGTGCCACCCCTTACATATCTCTTATAGATTAAATTGTCTATTCTAAGAATTCTCAGATTTTAGACTGATTTTTTTTTTATTTTAAAAATCTTTGTTAAGACTAAGCTACACTAAATTAAGGGGAAAAAAGTAATTTGTATGTCTATACTGACTACTGATGACTAATCTGTGAGGTGGGGCAGACCACCAAAATACAAATGGCCCTCTCAACAAAGAAGGTTAGAAAATCTCTTATAGATATTGGCCTAGGCAAAGAATATATGAAGAGCCCAAAGGTAATCACAGCAACAACAAAAATAAATAAATGGCACCTGATTAAACTGAAAAGGTTCTGCATAGCCAACAAAACAGTCAATAGAGCAACAAATAGGCAACCTATAGAATGAGAAAAACATTGTATGCTAAACAGCCAATATAGGGTTAATAACCAGAAGCTACAGAGCACTCAAGCAAATCAGCAAGAAAACATCAAACAAAAATGTTAACAAGTGGGTAAAAGACATGAACATAGCTTTTCAAAAGAAGATAAACTAATGGCCAAAAAAAAAAAAAATTCGAAAAAGTGCCCTTCTATTCACAAATGGATAAATATACACTATGAAATACTATTCAGCCATAAAGAAAGATGGACACTTTACATCTTTTGTATTTACCTGAGTAGATTTAGATAACATCTAAAGTTACCACAAGAATTGAAATTAAGTACCACAAGAATTGAAAACAAGCATCCAATGCATTCAATACTACTATGAAATTTAGTAGATGAACTACTTTATATCCACATAAGAAAAAAAAAGACACAATTATATTTAGAAGAAAGGGAGAGAGGGGAGGGGAAGGGGTTGGTAAGCTCTCACCTTTCAGGAACAATGTAAGAGTATATGGCAGACCTCCTATGCACTTGAACTTTTACTTAACAAACACAAACAGTGTCACCTAATCGTATGTACCCATAGACTAATCTGAAATAACAAATGATCAGCTTATCTAATCATCAGAGAAATGCCTATCAAAACCACAACATGATGTCATACAACTCCAGCCAGAATGGTTTTTGTCCAAATGTTCCAAAACAACAGGTGCTGGTGTGGATGCAGAGAAAAGGACAGTCCCAGTGTTGGTGGGACTACAAACTAGTAAAACTACTACAGAAAGTCCTATGGACATACTTCAAGAACTAAGAGTAAACCTAGCATTGGATCCAGAAATCTCACCATTTGGGATTAACCCAATGGAAAAGAAATGAAAGACACTTAAAAGGCACTTGTACTCAAAGATTTATGGAAGTACAATTCACAATGGCAAAGATGTGAAAACAGCCCCGGTGCCCATGAACACAGGTGAGGATTAACAAAATGTGGTATATGTACACTAAGGAATACTACTCAGCCATAAAAATGATTAATAACTCCCATTAGCAACCTGAATGGAACTGGAGAACATTCTTCTAAATGAATTATCACAAAAATAGAAAAACAAATACCACATGTACTCACTATTAAACTGGGACAAATTGATCACCACATTAACACACATATGGTAGTATAACTTGGCAGAAACCAAGCAGGTGGGAGCAGGGAGGAGGGGATGGGCCAATTCACACCTATTAGGTACAATGCACACTATCTGGGTGATGGGGGCACACTTACATATTTGACTAAAACTGCACAAAAGTAACTTCTGTAACCAAACTGTTAGTAGCCCTGCCATATTCTGAAATAAAAGATAAATACATAAACAGCATGATCTCAGTATTTCCTAATGTAACATCGCATCCCGTGTGTCAGAGTATAAGCTGGTGCTTTTACTATGTAATCTTAAATATGCTTTTTTTCCCTTCTTTATATAGAGTACTTGTGTAGATTAGGTAGAAAACGGGCCTTTGCTCTTTCAACTACCCCCAAATTCAATGAAAAAAGTTACATTTCTACCTTAAAAGATTAAAAGAAGAGTACATTAAAAAAATCAAAGAGTAGACCTGGATTTTGTGTAGTTCATTCGTTTTCATCTCTCTCCTAACACTTTACATTTCACTCTGCAATTTGAAACTGATTTGATCAACTTGCTTTCATGTGTCAGTGTTTTTCAACTGCAATGAAAATAAACAAATGGGTTTCGTTCTCTACAAAACTGTGGGGATGCTGACTTCACTACACAAGTTATTTACTTTGGCATATGTCACACCACACAGCTCTTACAGAATAAAGTAGTGTCTGATGATCCAAAGTGTACGTGAAACTCTTGAGCTGGCCTCAGGTTTCTCACATTCATAAACTGTCTTTCAGAAAGAAAGAAAGGATCTTGGTGCCCGCAATAGCATCCTTTCCTTTCAGAGAACATTTGGCATGACCAAAGCTCCCAGGAGTATGGAATACTTTATGATTGATCCTGATTCTAAAACAGATCTTCAGTTATTTTTTCAGAAACATATAAACGTGTTTCCTTTGTGTAAGTAAGCTCTGGATATCCAATGAAATTGGCTAATGAAGTCCAGGAGTTAACCAAGTTTAAAGGCTTATACCTGGTTTTCCTTTCTTTCTTTCTTTCTTTCTTTCTTTCTTTCTTTCTTTCTTTCTTTCTTTCTTTCTTTTGTTTTGTTTTTTGGACGCTACTAAATACTGCTGAAAATGTAGATCATATGTTATTTCTGAGAGACCAGACTTTCCCAGGGGATCAAATTGCTAGTAATGTTCTTCTCACTATAATTTATTGACCGCTTTGGAGGTCTACTATTTCAACATGAAAACTATCATTTTGACCCCCAGAAAACAAAACAGATTTGAATTTTAAGGGTTAAAAACCTCATGGATGTGTGAAGGAAGCCAAATGGAGATCTGTCTTCCTCTATGAATAAACAGACTTATAAAAGTAGACAGAAGATGGTATCTGAGAGTGTAAAAACAATGTACTATTGAAAGAATTAGCACTGTACACAAGTAGAGGCTCATAGATAAAAACCTTGATTCTAAAAATGTGAACAAGAGAAATCGATTAGGTAGGGGGAGCCTGATATAATACCGGGATTACATTTTTTAAATAGGCAAGATGAATAAATTTTAAATATTAATTTTTAAGTAGAACTACCATTTGGATTAAAGCGATCTTTAAATATTAACACAAATTCAGTCATCTTCCATTTTCTTCACCTTCTACCTTTTACCCTTCTAAAACCATCACTGTGTTTTCTCATTTAAATAAAGATAGCTGGGCTATTAACTAAAAGCCCAGGCGAGTATAATGAAAACTGTCTGCCAAAATGCCACCACCTCAAATCCTTCTGTTCCAGAAAACAGTTTAGATTCATTGACCACCTGTGCTACACTTTCATACTTCTAATCTTGTACACATTTTGATAAATGCTATTTCTTCGTGGGTAAAATCCATCTCATGTCAATTCCTACCACCCACAGATCAATTCTGCAATAACTGGCTAGGTAGTGTCCTAACAATGTGTAACAACTGCCAAAATTGTCTTGGAAAAGAACAATCTACCTTTTGCATGGAGAGTGCTACCTTATAATTCTGCATCTGTCTCTGTCTTTCTTGGAGATCACTTCTCACATCTCCCCACTTTATTCATCTTGGATGAATGAAAGACACATTATCTCAAAAGCAGGTAGATGCAAATGTTAAGACAACAAAATAGAGACTTGTAAAGTAAGTGCAATAAAATAATGTACTAGGTTATTGAGTACATGAAGAGAAGTGAAAGAAATATCACTGCATTCCCTCACCTCCTGCATGTAAAAGGCAAATGAGGTAAAAGTCAAATAAATAGAAGTCTGTTTTCCTAAGATGCAGGGCAGTTTGTAAACTCATTTGCATGAGATCACAAAGTACTTCTGAGTTTAAAAAAGAGAAGAAAAGAAAAGATTTAGTGTTTCAGCCCACCAGAACTTTTTCTGATTACTGTCAGGAATTTTTATTGGATTCCCTTTAAATCTCAGGCTACAGTAAAAATGTTAACAGATGTGAAGACAGAGGAATGCCTCATTACGAAGTTCTAAGTGGTATTGCTTCAGTGAATTCCAAGCTGTTGTAAAAGATATTTCTATTTGGGAGGGTGGGAAAGAGGGGATTTTTATTGTTTTGTTTTTCTGGGCACTCTAGAAAACGTACAACCTGAGTATTCTAAAAGTATCTTCGCCTTCAATGGCAGAGTTATAAGAAGAGTCAGAGTTATAAGAAAATAACATCTGGAGATGGTTGGTAGTTCAAGCACCCCAGGGAGAGAGTGTATATTACCAGGCCAAGGAGGAAAACTTATGAGAAAAGAAAAACAAACAAACAAACAAAAACCTTAAAAAATAAAACACAAAAATTCTTAGATATTCTACTTTAAATCATGTCTAAGAGCACAAGAATCTATAAAATGAGTAGTAGACTTAAAAAGGCAGGTGTAAGGTTATCCCCATTTTCTTCTAAATAACTAATTTAATATTTTATAAATGTCTAAAATTAGAATAATTCATACCCTAAGATAGGATAGCATTTTCAGAAATCAAACTTAGTGTCCATTGTCCTGAATCTGTAATAAAACTGTAATTACAGACTGGTTAGTCTGACAAGCAGGGGCTTTGCAGCAGGGAATTATCATGAGGCTTCACTTACTCTAGGCTCAAGCAGATAGGAAATCTAACAGCAATTTGGCCTTGAAGGCAGAGGCATTCGCAAAGTTGTAGAGTTCCCACCAGGAATGTTATCTGTAGCAATGAGTTGATAGGCTGGCTTCCATTGCACGTTGGTCAGAGACCATTGAGATGAGTATGCTCAGCTCTGAGTGGCAAAGGGAGAGGAAAACACAGAGTAGTTCCCAGGAGCCACATTCTGAGAAAACATTCCAAATGATGTCGGAACTTAGACCAGCACCAGAAGAAAACGAGCATCACAAGGAAAATCAATGTCGTCAACTATTGTAAATGGTATGATGCCAGGAAATGTTAGACTTTTTCTGCATGACCCTCAATAGGATAAATGGGTGATGATGATAAAGAAAGTTTTTTTCAATATTTCAAGAAAGAAAACTTTTATTTTTATTTTTTTAATTGAATCGTAACTATTACATTACTGCACTTCTGGGGTACAGTGTGGGGTTTTCATACACATCTTCAAGAAGCATCAACTCCTTTCTTTTCAGTTACTCAAATATGTGTAGAGGACCATTTGGGAGAAGTATGGAAAGGACGGAAATAGCAGGTGGCCTGCGTGAGTGGTCTCCTTTAACACTGAGACTTTAACAACCATATGGGGAGGACGGGGAAGCAGAAAATGCAAACTTCAGGTGAATTAAGTGAGAGTCTATATAGATAGTGAAAAGCCTGCATATTTCCCAACACGCTTACATGTGCTCACAACCATCCTTGGTACTGTTTGATAACCACGTTCCTCGTACGGTGATCAAAGGTTGACAACACTAAACCAACAACAACAAAAGCAAGAGGAGAAAGAGGAATGTCATCTGAGAGTATCAGATTTATCAATTTATATGCTTTCCATTTGAGTAAACATCTATGTGATTGTAGTTAAAAGGCACAGTGATCCAATCTTCTAATTTGGTGCCAGAAATTACAGCAGCCCTTCTTTAGTTGCTTATGTTAGTTTGAAAACTAAAGGAATCCCTACTTGGAAACTTCACTGGTGATCCGTGGAATTGTAACTAAAACAACACATGCCATGAGAGTACACTTGCTCAAGAAAAAAATTCATTACCGGGATGGTCAAACCATAGAAACAGAATGGTAATATTGTACCTACATCAACTATTTTGCATAACTTGAGTAAAAATTGAGAATCTAAAGTTTTATTATGGTTATCACTTTATGACACTTTCCATTAGACACAGAAGAATGATGACTATTGCAATATGTATGTTGTTTGAATATATTCCACTATGAAATGGAGAACATTTGATCTCTCTTCCCGTCTAAAGAGCTTTGTGAAAGACATCAGAGATAAAGACTGTTAAGCTTTGACAACTTTGATCACAGTTAACTTTTTAATTCTAATGCCTTCTGAAGTTATAATATTTCAGATAGGTGCAGATATAAAATTTAGAATGAATCAGTTATGGTCTATCATACTGAATGTATAATTCTGTTTCTCATTAGCATGCCGGTAATGTCAGTGAACACAACCGAAATATAGCCAGTACATTGTAGGTTTACTTTGTCACTTTTCAGTCTCAGCAGTGACCAAATGTCCTTCTTTCGGGGGGGAGGGAAATCAAGCCCAATGTCAATAGAAATTACTCTACTTCCAGAAAATAGAGAAAAAAATCCGTGGCTGTGTCTTGGTTCTAGAGGAGTTGTCTCATAAAATTCTCCAAAAGTGTAAATTACATTTTAGGAATAAAGGAGGGAAGCAGGTGGATATATGTTCCGGTCACCTGAACAGAGCAGGGTCCTCCATCATGGCATTTTATGTTATATATGTACTGACCAAATTATTGGGTTGGAATGATTCGTTCTTATCATAACTTAGGTGAATTTGAATGTCTGTAGATGGCTTCCCAGAAGGGAAAAAAACTGTCCTAAGAGAAGTAGGGTAAATGTTCTGTCACACTTGTGTCCTTAGCTCATGCAGAATTCTAATCTACAGAATCTCATCACCTACAAGGATGAAGAAGTCCAGCTTAAATGTAATTAATGAAAGGTAAGTTGTATCTTTCCTAGCTCTATCCTGATGCAATGTTGTGATGGTAGAAGCTGATAGGCACTGATAACCTATGGAAACAGGAGAGGTAGGAATGTACTGTTTCCATTTGTACAAAATGCAGATTAAGGGGGGTGATCAAATTGGTCAAAGGGACACTTTCGCCTATTCAGTGGAGAATTATTTTTTATTTCTATTGAATTTATCACATAAATGAAAAGGGAAAAGCAGTGTCTATAACAACCAGATGATTAGGACTAATGAATGTCAATACAACCTAATGAGAGCCCTAGACCCCACAATTGTAATTAGCTTTTTCTTCCAACAATGAATATACAGAGGATATTTTTCAATTGTAAACCATACCTAGATAGAGAACCTCCACTGAAGTGGTTAGTGGTCTTAAATATCATTTATTTTTTGGCATCTCTATTTCGTTACAATATTTTTATTTCCAGACATTACTTACACTTTTAACAATGTGAACTTAAGTTTTCTTTGATTCTACTTTTAAGCCCAAGGAAAACCGTGCTATCGAATGTTAGAAATTCATGCACAAAAGCCTTATTATTCATGGAACATATGTGTAAACTCATTTTTAAAAACCTTTTTAAACATTTAAACATTTAAAAATGTTTCTAAAAAGTTAATTGGAAATTCATGGTCCCAACTTAAAAAAAGATCTTTAACTAATTGCATCTAAAGTATATGGCATTTTTTAAAGGCCAACACCCTGCTAAGTAGTTTTCTGCATTTTTTTCTATCATCTTAGAAAACATTTACCACATTTCTTAGAAATAGAAATAAAGTATGTATTTTATTATTAATTACCACTTTAATATTTATTACAATAAATGTAGATATCCTTTTTTGTGTAATAAATGTACAAGTAGACTTTCGTATTAAAAATAATTCATAAGCGTGTTTTATAATTAGAATATTTTGTCCTTGTATCTTATGTTAAGAATAATTGCTGTCTAGTTAATGTGACAAATTCTGATTGTGTATATTGAATTTGAAATCAGAAAAAATGTGCTGTCATTTTATGACATATTAACACATGACAAAACAATACAGGGAAGAGATTTAAGCTACAATGTCAAGATCAGAAAATTTGACAGTTGTTTTAAAAAGACTAATGAAATATTTTCTACACAAACAAAATATTAAAAATCTCTCAACATACTATTTTTTAAATATATGAAAATAGAAGTGATCATATTAATGTTGGTCCTGAGGAATAAACCTTCTAGCTGTTTCTAATACAAAGAATTACTATTACTGATACTGAATTACTATCACAATGGTTAAATCCTAATTATATGATTCTTTTTTACCTATAAGACTTCTTGACTGCAAATTCATTGACAAAATGAGCAGAAACTTATTTAGTTTCTTGACTTCTTGATATGATATTTCTACATTTTCTTTTACTGCTTGCATTTATTATTCCATAAATATATATCCTTTGAAATCCATTTATAACCATAGCTCACCTATAGGAAACTAAAAGTTCATGGTTTACATGGACACATGGTTTTCATTTAATGAAACCATGATCATATTAATGTTGGTCCTGAGGAATAAACCTTCTAGCTATTTCTAATACAAAGAATTACTATTACTGATACTGAATTACTATCACAATGGTTAAATCCTAATTATATGATTCTTTATTACCTATAAGACTTCTTGACTGCAAATTCATTGACAAAATGAGCAGAAACTTATTTAGTTTCTTGACTTCTTGATATGATATTTCTACATTTTCTTTTACTGTTTGCATTTATTATTCATAAATATATATCCTTTCAAATCCATTTATAACCATAGCTCACCTATAGGAAACTAAAAGTTCATGGTTTACATGGACACATGGTTTTCATTAATTAAAGAAATAAAAGTTTGCTCTTACCACAGTTGCATATTAGAAATCAGGCACCCAGGAAAAAATCTGGGTAATGGCCCATTTCTATTTGAGTTGTTTCCTTACCAGATCACATCCTTTATTGAATACATAATTTTTGCAATAAAAACCATAATTTTTTTAACCTCTGTTCATACTTTTTTTCTAAAGTATGCTTAATCAAGAATTAAAATAGGGTAAAGAATTCTTGTGAGGAATCCCCAGGTAGTTGCCTTAATCACATTTAGGGGTCTTTGCATCAGGCCTTTGGTCTTGTTCATCCCAGGTCCCAGTCAATCATTTGGTCAGTCATAACATACCCTTGGTAAATAATTCATGCTGATACGGATAAAGAAAATCAACTGAGCTCAAGCAAAATATCAATAGCTATAAGTAATAACAACCAGAACATTTGCATTATATATTTTTGTGTCAAATACTATGCAATTTGCAAACTAAAGCTCTGATTTTTTTTTTCTTTTCTTGATTTAAAAAATATATTATTTAAATAAACCAGATATAGCTATGAATAGTAGCATTTTGGACAACAGTATGTATGTTCTGTGGTATATTGAAAAAGGCCTCTTCATCTGTAAAGCAGGGAAATTAGTGTCTACCACAGAGTTTCTAAAAGGCTTGTTCGAGAGAGACAAGAGTGTGTGCATACATACGTGTGTGTGTGTGTGTGTATTTGGCAACTGCATAAATGTTGATTGATTTAATGCATGGGATATTTCTTCCAGATATTCTTTACTTTTTACACATGCGATTATTAAATGCAGGTATTGTTATGTATTTATTTAAATTAATAAAAAGGAACATTAGCTCAATCCTATTATCAAAATATATTCAACCATTTAAAAATGATGTGCCCTCACATTAAAAAAGTTAAATTTGCTTTGAACAATATGAATCCATAAATAACCAAATAACAACATTTAGCTGGTTAATGTTCATATTGCCATACAATAGGATCTTGGCCTAAAGATAAGCATTTACAGGATGGAAAAGAATTTGAACTTTGTTGTAACATGCACATGATCAAATCAGTTCGAGTACATGCGCTATTATAACAGTAACCTGAAATAAGGAAGAACACACACCATCTCCTATTGGGGGCAAAATATGTTCATACAGTAAGTTTCACTCTAATATTGACTATGCAATTTAGCAAAATATGAGACTGTATCTCAGACTGTAGGTAAATGAAACACTTGATGGATAGCCTATCTATGAAAAGAAAGAGAAATTAATAAGGATGCATATAAAAGAATTCAGTGCATAAATAAAACAAACCAATGTCATTTCCGAAGGAAGCAGCCCTATATGGTAGTCAGGAGAGGGAAAAACAGGTAAATGAAGACTACGGGAACAAGAATAATCTCTGGCATTACCTGATGATTTTCTCTTTTTCATCTCTCATTTCCTTTCTAGTTTTTAATATTGTGTGCTCACAGTAGATAAAAAGTACATCTAAAAGTTGTTTTCTAATACAGATCATGTTTGCCATCATGAATGTTATGAAATGAGGTTTGGAGGACACAAAGCAGAGTTGGAAGAGTCCATACTGAAGAATGTCCCAGAGGGATCAGAACCCGGTCTCTAAATATCTCCAAGGTAACCGTGAGGCTAAGGGAAGGACGTCATTCATAATGTCAAAAGATAGAAAGACACAGGACAATGGTAAGAAGAAGGAGGAGGAGGAGGAGATGAAGACGAAGATGAAGAAGAATTAGAAGAAACTTTTTCTGGCTTTTCTTTTCTTTTCTTTTTTTTTTTAAGTTCTTAAGACTGAGGTCAACTGGTTTGAACCACTGGCAGACAAGGGCACAACAGTGATTGCTATTGATAGACAAGGACGGTTAAAGCTATTAGCATGAATAATGAACTTGGCAAATTAGGGTCTGGGTCTTAGTTAGCATTGCAGAGTCTGTTAGAGGGAATCTGAATTCTAGTGAGAGTATGTTCATCGATGCACAGCCTCTGACCATAAGGTTAGAGTATTAGGGTAAGTTTCTATAAGCCACGTCTAAAGTAACCAAACGGGCCTTCTGTGTATAGATGGATGCAATTCCTGATTTTGTGTCTATTTATATTTTGTTTCTAAAGTTCCCTTCTCTGATTTTAGAATATCTTTTTATTCTTATTTATGAAAGTAATATATTCTTATTACAAACATTCAGCGAAATAAAGATTACCTTTTATTAAGCCTCACAACAGAAGTTATCATAAACATTCTGGTTCGTATATGCCTATATATTTCCTAATTACAGACAGATGCACACATTATATACAAATGGGATCACCACACACTGCATTTTAACCTAATTCTTTCCTTAATATATCAAGGGCATATTTTCACATCAATAAACGTAATAAATTTGGGTTGGAATAAGAATAGGCTAAGCTAAAAGTAGAGGAAAAAATGAAGGAAACAAGATCTTCCATTTTCTTCACAGCTGCAAATCTTGGCTCTGAGTAGCCTGTGAGAGAGACTGGAGGATGCATTTTTAAAGATGTTGCTAAATTCTTCCAGTGAAGCGATAGCATAATATATTCATTTATTTACCCAGCAAACACATACTAAGTGGTAACCAGGTGTTGGCCCTGTGTCGAGAGCTGTGGGATAACAGGGGCTGCCATCAAGGGGTTTTCCCTGATTTCTGAGCTTGCTATTGATTCCGGGGTTACAGTTAACATCTTTTATTCATTTTTATCACTAACACATGGCAGTGTCTTGGCATATTGCACTGAGTTGAAGGGAGACATACATAACAGTCATTTGAAATGCAATGTGACAAGTGCAGCAGTGGGGTCCTATACAGAGTGAACAAAGGCACAAAGGGTCTGCAGTGTGAT
The DNA here is from genome assembly GCA_963575145.1 of Galago senegalensis. NCBI lineage: Eukaryota > Metazoa > Chordata > Mammalia > Primates > Galagidae > Galago > Galago senegalensis. Next base: position 5,130 of record CAUYTI010095607.1, on the reverse strand, counting down.
TATAAAAGAACCTTCTCTTCCAGAGCTGGAGAAGGTTGGAACAATTTGAACTGCTAATTCTTGAGTCACTAGATTATATGTGGTACCTTATATAGTCACACAGAAGTATGTGAATTTACAGCTTAGCTATTAAGCATACCTTGGATACTCCATCAATACATTCAATATCTTTGAACGCTTGTTCAGTACAACTGAGCTATTTATACATCTTTCCATTGGCCTCTTAATAAATCTTATGATAGGGCAGTGCCTGTGGCTCAAAGGGGTAGGGCACTGGCCCCATATGCCAGAGGTGGCAGGTTCAAACCTAGCCCTGGCCAAAAACTGCAAAAAAAAGAAAGAAAGAAAGATGATGATAGCAACCTCTGTTCAGTGCAAGTCGTAAGTCTCTAACAGTTCACAAATGCCTATTACTTACTACACATTCTATTCAAACATGCAAAATTTGATTTTATATTTGATTCACCTTTAGGACACATAAAATGTATTTTACGACCTGCACGTGTAGGAAAAAATAAAAAGTACTCTCTGCATGTTAGCTCAATGCATTAGTACACTAATGCTGTGTATTTAAAACAAGTATTAATATCTTGTTTTTATTAAAAAACTGACCTACAAACAGATTAAGTAAAGTTGATCCAGATGACAGTGCCAGTAAATGGCAGAACTGAGGTAGGTTTAACAGTAGGAACTGACTCAAACTTTAAAAAATCAAAGTAGACCAAAAAGGCTTTCCATTTGATAGTATTATTTTTCAAAACCAAGATACCCACAGACACATTAGGTGGTTATTTCAAAAGCAGAGCAATATGTGAAGAGCCCTTACAAAGAAAAGCTGTGTGCAAACAAGCGTGACTATCTTTCAGTGACTTCCAAGATTCATTAGGGTTTTATATCATGATTCCCTTGGATGTGGTTTCATAGGTTATCAAAAAAAAAAAAAAGACGTGGAATGATAAGCCAATAATAACACTACTTTTTTTTTCAATTAAGTATTTCCACGTACTTTCTAGGAAGATGCTTGAAATGCCAAGAGTTTTTATGGGTAGTGATTTCTATGATTTGATGTTATTGATTTTTCTTCTCTGCAGTTTCTTTTACATTCAGGCAAAAGTAGGCATGTTTAAACATGTACTTTTGTGTATGTTATAAATACAAGTTAGCAAATGCAATAGATCACATTTGTTCTCTAAATGCTTAGATAAGCTTTAGCTACACAGAACCTGTGAATCAACTGGAATATCATAGTATTGGCAGGCCAGAAATATTCAATAAATACAGGCAGGATAGAAGGATCTGAGAGGTGAAGGCTGCTTACAGCAGCCTCCGGAAATCTGTGAAAACATGATGATGTTTCAGCCTTGAGGTGACTTACTTGAGAAAAGGATAGGACGAGAACTTTCAAAATAATAATTATCTGCAATTTTTATCATAAATATGATAACACACTGAATGTCCTTAAATGAAGTTCCCTTTCATGAAAGCTATTACAATATTTTATTTATTTTTCACTACATAATCTTTAGTAAAATTAGAAAACTTAATGTCTCCTTAGGAAAGGCAAGTTGGACAGAGACCTATTTATGTTGAAGAATGCACCAAAAAGAAAAATGCAGACTTCAGGAGAAATGCCTGAGTATGAAAGGAAAACTATAATTTTTCAGCAGACCTTACAGAAAATCAGGGATGAGGGAAAGGAAACAATTTAGACAGAGAAAAGTAAAGCTTAAGAAGTTAAAAGACTAGAGGAGAAATGTCTAGACTGGGATTCTCCCTTCTCATTTCTTGGGATTCTCTCCTTGTTAACAGTTTTAATAGTAACATGGATTGACACATGCATGGTCTGATGCGTGTTCCCAACACAAGTGAACGTGGGATTGAAGATGTGGGATAAAGCAAAAGAACAGAATGGTTAGAAAAGGAACACAACAACATGTTTAGAATGAGGAAGAAATGGTGAACACCATTTAGTCTAAGTAGTTATTTACTAAATAGCACCCTACTGGCCTGTTCAAGTTCACATGGCTCTCCAATGTGTTTCAATTATTCCCAGGGCATAGATTGTGCACACCAGTAAAATATGGCTCAATGCACTAAGGAAGATGTTTAATTTAGTATGAGGAAGTAAATTCTAAATTGGGAAAGACCTATGTAGCATAAATCATACAAATGACAGTCCTGGGGCAGTGGAATATTAAAATTCTATTGTTCTTATTAATCTGTGAAATGAAAGGGATGCTTAAGCAGGTAATTGTCATTTGAAATGGAAGACAAAACAACATATATTTTAATCAACATACTTATTAAATGTCAATTAGAATTTTCATCAACTAAATTGTATCAGACTAACTTGCAATTGCAAGCTTGCCAAATGTTAATTCAAAGAATAAACGTTAACTATTAGTTTAATCTTGGTGCCTTTGGAGTTTTCAAAATTCTATATTTATAATTACTAACCAATTAATCCTTCCTTACATTTTCATCTTTTTTTTAAATTCTAAGTAAATGAAACGTATAAAAAATTGTTCTCATAGAAGTCATCTTAATTAATATGTAATTGAGAACTAATGGAAAACTCCTTTATTTTTTGAGCTATTTATCTGTTTTATAAATAAATCTGGAAATTAAAGAATCATGCCTGCATGCTAATATGAAAAATTCACATGCTGCAGAAATTGATTCTGTCTTTAACTTCTATTTAAACTCATATATGCTTTCATATTGAAATATATCTTGCTGGGCATGGTGGCTTGTGCTCCTTGTACTCTGGGAGGCTAAGGTGAGGGAATTCCTTGAGATCAGAGTTCATGATCAGCCTAAACAAGACTGAGATTCTGTCTTTACCAAAAATAGAAAAATTGGCTCGGTGTGGTGGCATATGCCTAGTCCCAACTACTCAGGAGACTGAAGCAGGAGGATAGTTTGAGCCCAGGAGTTTGAGTTTGCTCTGAGCTAGGGTGAGGCCATGCCACTCTACCCAGGGTGACAGAGACTCTGTTTCAAAAAATAAGAATAACAATGGAATACAGTTCATAGTATTTGAGAAGCTGAGTTGCAAAAGTATATGACATTTTATATAATTTTATTACCTGAGGTTAAATATCCCACTCAATGCATTTTTATGCCAGACCAGATGCTTAAATTATTCATAAACAGTAGTATCATTCAAGATAGATCTTTTTTTTAATTTAAATAAAACATAATTTATTTGTTAATACTTTTGTATTAGAAGTTTTTTATAAATATAATATTAAACTATGATGCTGATCAAATAAAGCATTTTCCCTGATAAAATTTGAAGGTTTGTTAATTAGGCTTTCACAAGTGGGTCTTTATTTCAATGGTACTAACTGATCTTTTGTTTGTATAATTTTGCTTGAAACCAATAGAGCAGTAGGCTAGATGTTGTCCATAGTCAAGAGTCAATAATTAACTTTTTTGACCTAAGAGTTAGATGTAATAATAGTGACAGGTTTATATTTAATGATCCTTTAATTTACCTTGGATATAGACATAGAAACATGCATTATATAAAATCATCAAGACATTCTACAAGAAGTGGTTGGAAATTAAATTATTCTATCAAAATCTGTGAGGAGGCTTGGCGCTGTAGCACGGTGGATACACCACCAGCCACATAGGTGGGCTAAAACTCAGCTTGGGCCTGCTAGACAACAATGACAACTACAACAAAAAAATAGCTGGATGTTGTGGTGGGCACCTGTAGTCCCAGCTACTTGGGAGACTGATGCAAGGGAATTGCTTGAGCCCAGGAGTTTGAGGTTGCTGTGAGCTGTGGTGCAATGGCACTCTACCCTGGGTGACATACTGAGACTATGTCTTAAAAAAAAAAAAAATCTGCAAGGAAGCCAATTTGATCACAGGTGATGCTAGTTCATTTTCATGGCGTGGACTTCCCATGAATTCTCCAATGCTCAGTACCATGTTCCATAGAGACTGTACTGGTTTGTGGTCCCTCCCACCAACAGTGAATAAAAGTTCCTTTCTTTCTGTATCTACACCAGTTATCTGTTGTTTACCTTTGCAACTCAGTTTCTCAAATACTATGAATTTGATTTTATTATTATTATTCTTTTACTTTTTGAAACATAATCTCTGTCACCCTGGGTAGAGTGCCATGGCCTCAGCCTAGCTCAGAGCAAACTCCAATACCCAGAGGTCAGAGGTCACTTCCAGCCTACTCAGAGCTGCATTGCTCAATAATCCCAAGTAAGCCCTATGCAAAACTCTACAGCTCTTGGTTTTTCAATACATAAACTATATCATAATTTTGTACTTTTTAAAGATTTATAAGGTAACAGGGTATTGACCTATGTTTCCTTAAGCATTCTTCATATTGAATAGTTTATCCTTTTGTTTGTTGATACACTTTTAAGCAATGTATGTTTTGAGACTTTTTACTACTATCCATTAATAAAAGAATTATCTAGAAGATTAATGATAAAACATCAGCTCTTTGACAAGATAAATAAAATCAACCATCTTCTTGCTAGATTAATTAGAAACAGAATAGAATTCTTATAAGCTCAATTAAAAATAAAAATAAGGGGGAATTCTCAATTGACACTATGGAAATACAAGACATCATCTCAGAATACCATAAAAATCTCTATGCCCATGCTTTTGAAAATGTGGAGGAAATGGACAAATTCTTGGAAACACACAAACTTCCAAGATTCAATCAGGAAGAATAGAAAAACTGAACAGACCAATATCAAACACTGAAATTGAATCAGCAAAATGAAAATAAAAAATTGCAACTAAAAAAGGTGCCAGAGGAGACGGTATGACACTGGAATTTTACCAAACCCTCAAAAAAAGAACTTGCACCTATACTACCGAAATTGTTCTGTAACATTGAGAAAGACAGACTCCTCCCCAATCCTTCCCCCATTTTAGGAAGCAAATTTTACCATGATACCAAAACAAGGAAAGGACACAACTATAGATGAAAACTATACACCAATATTCTTTTTTTTTTTTTTTTTTGAGACAGAGCCTCAAGCTGAGCCCCTGGGTAGAGTGCCATGGCTTCACTGCTCACAGCAACCTCCAACTCCTGGGCTCAAGCGAGTCTCCTGCCTCAGCCTCCCAAGTAGCTGGGACCAC
>CAUYTI010095606.1:0-30376 GCA_963575145.1 Galago senegalensis | reverse complement strand
GTCTGGTCACCTTACTCTAGAGAGGGGGGAGCTACTTGTTTGTTCCAGACAGTTTGGCTCCTTCTGAGCTAGTTGTCCTTGCCTAGAAGCAAGGGAGGGAGCCAGTCTCCTTCTGATACCTTGCCCAGGAGGGGAGTAGGGAGTTTACATTATCCTTTTCATTTCCAGATGAAGTTACATTAACCTCTTCATTCCTAAATGGAGTTTTGTTAACCTTTTTAGCAGCCAAAAACCGTATATTCCCTTCCGATTCTCCCACTGTTCCCTAGCTTGTCAGGCATTCTTTCCAAAAATCGGGACTTTTTTAAAATGCCACTGGACACAGGACAAATTGTTAAAAATTGGGACTGTCCCGCCACAAGCAGGACGTCTGGTCACCTTAAAATAGAGATTCAGCTGGCCGATAAAACACCTAACACCAATAAATTCTTCTTCAGATGACTGTGAAGTGATTTGGGAAATCCACAGTCTGTAACTACATGGGGCACATGGAGGACTACATAAACTCACAGTGTGCTTTTATTTAATTTTCAGTGTCCTACCCTGAGGCATCCATTCTTGATTTCCATTCCCTTTATTCTTTATTTACTCAAGATGATGACACCAGACATGGTGAAGTGGACGTGGATGAGTCAGTGTGGGTAAGAAGAAAGAAAGACCTCTTCAAATGAAGAAGTCATGATAGGCCACACTTTTGAGACTAGTTGGTTCTATTCTTTTCTTTGAACTTCACTCTTAAATTACAGAATTTAAAAATCAATCAAGTCCTGTCATTCCCACTCTAATGTTTCTACATACTAATTCTTAATAATTAGTTTATTCCATCAAAAGCATGCTTAAATAAAAAATCTGTCTATGTAAAAAGCTTGTCAGAGTATTTCTTTCTTTCTCTTTTTTTTAGTATTCGAGTCCCTGGCGGGGGTGCCAGGTGTCAGCTAGGATTCTTTGCCCCTCGCCCATGCGAGCGTCAGTGCCACGGCGGCCCCCTGAGCCTCACATTCCAGGCGCCCCGAGCGCCAGCCCGGAGCCCACAGCCCACCTTATCAGAGTATTTCTTAAATTTAAAAGAGTAAATATTTGCCTTACTTAAAGCAAAGAAGAATTCTGTACTGCCCCAGTCATTAATGTAATTTAATTGAATAAAGTGATATCATTTTGTTGATATAATACTATCATACTGCTCTCAGTGTATTAGAAAATCTTGTTTTCTTTTGTCTGAGTTTTTAAGTTTAATCAGGTAATATTATCCATTAAGTTTAGAAAGTAGATTTTACAAATGATAACCTTATCAGTATTGAAAAGTTACAAAGAGTTAACATCTAATATAGGCTAGTTTCATAAAATAAAAAGGAAAAGTTGTAAGAGCAACTTCTAAAAAATCAAAGAAAACCAAATGCCTTTCAAGGCATTTTGAGTAAACATTTGTTCATTTCAGATTTTAAAAGAAAAGAAGAACTACTGATTGCTCCATTGGAAAAATGAACATAACAATGTTCAGCAAAGAAGGATGTTAGAATTGTTAAGTTGAGGCTCTCAATGCTAAGAAAACCTTTTGAAACTTTAATGTTCTCAAGCCAAATTCTGGAAGTATTTGCTAATTCTTGCTTTTACTCCCTGATTTTCAACAGTACCTAATGTGTGTCTATTCCATAACTGTAAATAATTGATGAGGTATTAAAATATACCAAAGACAAGGGGCAATTTAGGAGGAAAAATTGAATGATCTTTATTCCTTTCTGTGACTATTTTTACAAATTTTTCAGGGATGAGATAGCCAAAATGTATCTTGGATCGTGTCTTGACCTTGGAAGAACCTTTTCTGCTGGAATAATTTTCCAGTTTATGTTTGCTTTTTTTTCTTCCTATCTAGTTTTCTACTAGTAATTGCAATGAATTACAAACTTAAATTTGAAGAAACTTAAAAAAAAACTTCCTCAACTACTTTATTATGAATTTAACTAGATAAGTCTAAATATTTTTGTAATATTCTCTTGGATTTTTATGACATCTGCTTAGGCTTAAATATATGCATTATCTCATAGTTTTCTTTAAACTAGGGTTTAGTTGAGGCACTAGTGCCATCTTCTGGACATAAATAAAATTCAAGATTAGTGACGCTCATTCCACATATGAAAAGTCCAACTAAGTTCCTTTAAATTCTATAATCACAAAACATTCATTATTCTTTTCAGTGTACTCGGAAAAATAGTTTTACCCCATGTTTCTATGGGGCATTCCAGTCAATTTAATGAAAAGTCTTTGGGGAGTATTTGCCATCACAAATATAGTTTAAAAGTATATTTAACATAAAACAAAACTCATACTGAGTATTCTGAACACAAAGATGAAGGAGACTCATGAGCTGGTTTTCAAGATGTTTATATTCAGACGTGGCACCCGTAGCACAATGGTTACAGCACCAGCCACATACACCAAGGCTGGGGGGTTCGAATCTGGCCAGGGCTGGCTAAACAACAATGACAACTGCAACAAAAAAATAGTCAGGCATTGTGGCACACACCTATAGTCCCAACTACTTGGTAGGCTGAGGCAAGGGAATCGCTTAAGCCCAAGAGTTTGAGTTTGCTGTGAGCTGTGACACCACAGCACACTACCCAGGGCAACATAGTGAGACTCCGTCTCAAAAAAAAAAAAAAAAAAAAAGACATTGTAGTCACACAAACTGATAGGTTGAAAGAAATAATTACAATAAAATTAAAATACTATAATGGAATAAGTTCCTCATTCAAACTCTATGTGAAAATTGTAGTAAAGTTATTCTTGTAATAACAATAGAACATTTATTCTGGGAGAGATGTTAAGCTACTTCTGCAATTGAAGGAAAAAATGAGATAAAATTTTCATATCCTATTCAGATCATGTCACTAATTAGAACCAAAGCAGAACCAGAATCAAATCAGTTAATGTTCTTTTCATGGTTTCCTTTTCTCCCCATTTTTTTACTGATTCTTTTACATGTGACAAATTAAGGTAAAACACTAATATATGTATCTGTAGGCCGTACGCCGCTCTTCTTTGGAGAAATTTGTGAGATTAGCCCATATCACAAAATCCCAAAACCAGAGATGCTGGCGCGGATGTGGAGAAAAGGGAACACTCCTACACTGATGTTGGCTTCTTGACATTGGACTTGCCAGTCTCCAGAAGTGTGAGAATTAATTTCTTTTCTTCATAATTTCCCCAGTCTGTGGTAATCTGTTACTGAAGCAGAAAATGGGCTAAGATAAAGCTACATCAAAGACCTCAGAGATGCCTTTTCTTCTTGATAACTCCCCCTCAATCTGTGCTGGGTACCCCACTCAGTGTATTTTTATGTTTATCGTCCTTTTCCATTTTTCTCTTATCTCATTGCTTTTCTAGCCTGCCTTCTGAGTCACTTGAGGATAGGGACAATGTCCTTTAATCACTATGTCTCCGAGTTCCTCAGATCTAATTTGTGCTTAAAAATTTCATTGGGTACATGGATGATGAGGTGTGTACTATGGTGGAAGGTGTAAACAAAAGAGGCTACACTAAACAGCTATTTCTGAATTAAAATCCGCAGTATTATTTGACTAACAGGTATGTTTTTCACATGTATTTATTTTTTCCCTTCAAATATTTGAAAATTGAGAGGTTATGTAGATTATATTGTCTTTTTAGGAAAGCAGGGGTTAAGATAATGTAAGTGAAAGGAATATTAAGTTGGAACTTAATAAAAATAAAGTATAAGGATTATCAATATGTCTCCATGAAGGATTACTCTGATGCCTTAGACCGTTGAGGCATCTTTCCAGTGCTTTATAAACTACTAATGGACCCCCACTGTCCACATTTTTCCACTGTGTAGAAAATTTGAGATCGGGGGTAAATAATGGGTTCAATTCCAATGAGATGGCTCGTAATGTAGTCTGGAGTATCTGATCTTGGTGCTTTCTCTGTGTTAGTAATTGTGGGTATTATGTGGAGCTGCTTTATGGTAAAAACAAGACTGTGGCACCATTGACTTAATTAGACAAGAATATAATTAGAAATGAAAGCTCTTCAGTTTCCTAATTGCTAATGGTAGAAAATGAAGTACAATGAATACACTCTAAGCATTAAGGAGGTTTACTTTTGATTAATTAGCAGTTTTTAATGGTCTTCCATAATGTGACAGCTAGTCTATAGATCTACCTAATTAAAGATTATGAAAGGAAAGGAACTCCTTTCCACTTTGATGACCAAATCCGAACTGTTCAAATGGCTGTTCAGAATCATATTGATAATGTTATATGTATTGTTCAATATTTGTATATATATCCATGTGATGTATGGTTATTGCAAATTTTTATTTTATTTTTATTCCTTTCTTTGTTTGGTAGAGTTGAATAGGATAGAATACTGACAAAGGACAATTATTTTAAACTATGTAAGTGCCCCATCAAATGCCATGCAAAGGGTAGATCTTAATTATTTATTGCTATTGACCTGCAATCCTTATCACATTCATTTATTTTGTGCTTATTCTCACATAAGTACCATAAAAAAGACTTAGCTGTATTAAAATTTCCAATAGCTAGGAGACCATACATTATGAGTATATGCTATTTCTTAAGCATTTCTATGCCGCCTTAAGAGTTCAAATAATTGTATGTGCTCTTTTAGCCTTGATACAATGGTATAGATAAGTAATTAAAAAAATACATGGGAAATCTTAAGTTAAGTCCTGTGAATCCTGTGTGGCAGTAAGTGCCTTTTTTTTTTTTTTGCAAAGGGATCAGGATAGGATGCTAGAAGGAAGGAATACTAGTTAGGAGGACTCCAGACCAGACAAGGGATCTTTCTACATGAAAATAGCTCTGGGTCTGCAGTTTGGTATGTGGTATTGATCTTGCTTGGCCAGGAACACTGGAGGTTCTGTGTTTATTTCTACTTCAGGAAGGTGGGAATCACAACGCAGGGAATAATCAAAAGATAGAAGAGGTGTCCAGAATGGATGGATAGGCATGAATGCCTGTCTCTACCTACCACAAACCTAGAAGACCTACCTTCCTTAGTTCTTTCCCTCTCTCTTTCTTTCTCTTTCCTTCATCTATCTTTCCTCTGCATCTTTACTTCTTTCTTATTTCTCTCTTTTGTTCTTATTCTTTTTCTATCTTGTGCATAGTCATGTTTGTGCCATTTTAAAGCTATATTAAAATATTGCAATACAGAAAATAAGATGTCATCATAGAGCATTATAGTAAATCTAAGCATTGGAAAGATTGGGACTCCTGGGAATTGGTTTTGATTTTATAAAGGAAATAATTGAATGAAGTCTTATTTTTCCGGAGGTTAAACACTTTTTTTTTTTTTAATAAAGTATCATCTTAGTGAAAGCAAATGAATTATTTATAGTGGCTGTTCCCATTCTTCTGAAAACTTTATGGATAATTTGAGTTTTATGTAACTGCAAATATCCCATTTGTTACTTTAAAGACTCAAGAAAGTGTTTGCCTAGCAGTTCTGACATAGAAGAGAGTGTTAGTTCAACTACTGACTTATACCCGTTAGAAAGTACTTCAGTAAATAATGTTCCCCATATATATTTTTTAATGTATAAATGGAATTCCAGGCTGCTTTAAATCAATGGGAAAAAGTTTTTAGATAAAGAATTTTTTAAAAAATAATGTTACATCTTAACATCTGATAAGTCAGTTGAAAGAAAATCAGTGGGAAAAAGTTTTTAGATAAAGAATTTTTTAAAAAATAGTGTTACATCTTAACATCTGATAAGTCAGTTGAAAGAAAATATGTCCCCTATTCTTAAACAAGGTGGTGTCAGTTTACATAAAGTTGGAAATTAATACAGTTTTTAATATATTTTAGACAGATAAACCATAAAATTCATATTCTTAAACCATAAAAATATAAGAACTTTTTTTCTTAAAAAATAGGGTGGTGCCTGTGGCTCAAAGGACTAGGGCGCTGGCCCCATATACTGGAGGTGGTGGTTCAAATCCGGCCCTGGCCAAAAATTGTAAAAATAATCATGCTCCATCTCTGTGTAGATCGTCTGAAATATTAATTTGCATTGTGTTGTGGCCAACCTGTACAATTTCACAGAAACTGTGTGTATTAGGAGTACAATATTATACACTGATCAGGATAGTACTAGAATATAACACTTTAACCATATGAAGTTAGACATTTCTCAGTATTGTACATAGCACATTTGTTACTGTTTAAATTATAAAAAATGAAGAGGGAAGCAACAGTTTTATAAGAGAATATTTGAGAAATACTTTTTATTCATAAAAATAATTCACTTTTCTGCCTCCATCTAACAATAATCTCCCTGCCCAGCATTATGAACAGTGTGAACAAGGATCTCCTGAATGTTTATTTAAAACTATAAATGGAAACTATGTACTCTAAATTATTACTAATGACTTAATTTTTCCAGCTGGAGGGACATTATTCATAAAAATAGCAAATGTGTTTTGAAAATCATACTCTATTTCTAAGCCTACTAGGCAACTAAGCAGAATACAGTTTTGGTGTGGGAGTAGCAGTCATGGGACCCAGGACACTGGCCTTGTGTAGGAATATCTGCTTTTTAATGTTCTAGAATCTCTTTCTCTTGCGACCACACCCTTTAGACCATCATCTAGGGAGCTGGGATGTGTGTCTTTGTCCCTATCCTGACTCTCTTCTCCCTCCTGTAATTACTAGAGAGGTTATGCTCTGATTTCCTTATTTTTATTCTTTGTTGGGTCTTGTGCATAGTGGGCAGCCCAGTGTTGGGTAGCTGAGGTAAGGTTTCTGTTTCTTTCCATACTTCTGGACTTAGATTTCTGACAGCTGGCCTATACCCCATGCCAAGACTCCAAGTACATATAAATCAGTATAGTGGTGTGAACATACCTCACTATAATTCCCAATGCCTGGGCTCAAGTGATCTTCCTGTCTTGATCTTCCTGTCTTGGCCTCCTCAGTAGCTGGGTCTGTAGGCATGCATCACTACACCCAGCTTATTTTTAGATATTATTAGATACCTTAACACCCAACCCCTTGTAAAGATGAGTTCTCACTATGTTGTCCAGGCTGGTCTCAAACCCCTGGTCTTAAGCAATCCTCCCACTTCAACCCCCCCCCCCCAAGTGGCCTTTCACTTTTTAACCTTGCTTCTTGGTGTTAAAGAAAACATGCTGCTCTGACTGTACCTCCAGACTGTTAGTTGGCAGAGCAAATCTTCTCTTTATTTTTCTTGTTTTTATTCTTGCTTTTTAAAAAGGAGACTTTAGATGGTTATGAATTGGGACAGTGTTTCTGAGTACTACTGCCCTTCTCCTAGATTGCTTTGGTTAATAATCCACATTCTCTGTTCTTATGGGGCCAATAGTTAAAAAAAAAATGGTTGAGTCAGATGCTCCTCCCTTTGATCTTTAGCCCATTAAAGTCGACAACAGCCAGAATCATGCTTCTCGACTTCAAAGCGATGATAAAACAGGATTCTTTGGATTTACAGTCCTCTTATACTATAGGTGATTATGTTAATATTTTTCGACTTTTTGAGAATATGTAGAAGATGTACTTATTCAGCTTTATTCCTGAGGAAGACTGGCCTGATGAGTGGAGCTCCGGTCAAGCCTCACACATGTGTAATAGGTCTGGGGAATGGCTTGCATGTGCATCATTTAGCTTAGCTCCTAATACCTGAATTTTATGTAGCAAATACATTTCAGATTGTTTTAGAACTACAAATGTAGGAAAGGTCAGAGTGAATTTATCCAAGACTGGTCCCCTATAAGCTGGTCTCTCAGTAAAAGGATTTCCCCTTGCAAAGTACTGTGGAAACCAGATCTGGCTTTATGTGTCTGGCACTGGTCAGCGATTAGGTAGAGCCCGCAACTCCTCCATCATGCCTAGGCAGGAGCTAGTGTTTTCCCGTCCAGGAATCCTGGTATGATGAATCCTGTTGTAGGTTGCACAACTCTTGCAGCTACAATATTAAAACTCGGACACTTGATCATATAACAACCAATTAGTCAGCCCTATATATGCTGAACTGACAAGTTAGGCCTAGAGACAAGACTCTGCCAAGTCATACAGCTCCTAAGCATCCTTTAGCAGTACACAGCTGGAGGTCAGGTCTGGCTTTCTAGAGTTAGATGTCTGGTCCTATGGGACAGCTGTGCACTGCCCTGGGATGTGATGAGACCAGGGACCAGGTTGACCTACTACTGCTACTGCATCCATAAATGTTCCCCAGTGAACACTGCCCTGCAAGTCAGATCCACACCCTGTTTGGGTGATTCTCTTGTTTGCCTAATGATATTAGACTGCTTTACATCGTTACTGTATTCCATGCTGACATAAATTCAAATGCAGAATAGTTCCTTGAAAAGGAGGCAAATGATTTAATTCTTGCCCACTGTGTGATACAGACTGTACTGAGTTTGTTTTGTGGCAATAAAAGATCTTGCTTTCAGTCTGGTGGGGGAAGAAAGATCTACATAGTGAGAAAAAATACAGAAGGTGTTATGAGAGTTGTACTGGGAAAATAAATCACTTTTATTAGTTGTTTCTTGAATGATTTCTTGATAGCTTTAAGGATAAGGACAATTTTAGGAGTTAAAGATCAACTAAATGGCATTCTACCTGGGAATGGACTTAAAGACCAACGAAATGGCTTTCTACCTGGGAGTGGAAAAGCAAAGGGAAATAAAGAAGAAATAAGTTTTGTTAGAGAGGAACACTCATGGGACGCATAAAGGAAATTGACTTATAAGACAAGTTGCATCAAGATCATAGTGGCCCTGGTGGATAGCCCGAATAATTTGAATTTTATTAGAATTCACCTCCAGGAGGGTTAACCTGGCAGTGGTGTAAATTTTGGCATAGGAAGACATGTTACAAGGTTCACATAATTTGTATAAAAGGTACTAACTTGTTAATCCCCTTGGTTTGAATAGAGAAAGTACAAGTAGGGATTTAAAATCCAAAGTACATGGAGAGATATGAGAGGCACTATTTGACATAATGAGTAAAATATCATATTACTGTGTTTGAACATGGCAACATTATAGTGGCTGTTATCAGAATTGATGCTACAAGAAAACTAAATCTGATAAACAATAATGGTGCTCCTTAGTGAGTTGTCTTGACTTAGTGCTTGCACAATTTGAATTTGTAGTTTTGAATATTTATAAAGTAAATGGCCCAGCACACTTTCTTGGAACCCTCCCATCCTCAACCCTGGACTCTAATGTATAGGCATTCATTATAAAATAGCATTTGTTTTGCTATTTTTCTTACTATGACTAGCCTAATTGCTTCCAAAGAGAATTTGACATACTTACGACTAAAGACAAAAGCATTATTAAAGTCAGGGAAAGGGGTCAATCAGAGAATTACTGTGATTCAGAACAAAGGTTTTCTCTGTGCTTTCAAGTAGCCAAGACAAATACTGTTTTGATGAATTATAAACTCTCATTAACAGATTGTTTGAAAATTTTTTTTCTGACACTGAGTGCTGTGAGAAATGTACTGTTCATTATAAAAGAGACATCTGAAAAAAAAAAGTGGAAAGTCTTGTCAATCTAAGTTTCACAGAATTTAAAATGGCTTTTCAAGGATTCTCTTCACATAATAACCCTCAACAAAAATCAGGAAAGAAAAGCAAATTGCAATTCTGTGAAGCCACTTCTGTGGCAGATTAGAGCGATTAGTTCATTGGTCGATGTTCTGATGGTATGATGGGTAAATGAATGAAACTTAAGGCTATTAGTGGTGCTTCTCGAAATGTGATTCTCACTAGCATGGCTTCTGTTACCTATTGAAAACCAGGGCTTTGCTCATACTGAATTGGCATCTTTGGAATCTCACATACACGTGTTTTCAACATGTGTGTGTGCCCATTTTGCTCTTTAAGATTTAAGAGCCACTGATCCTAAGAAATAATTGAATAGCTTATCTCTTAATCTCACCTGCATATGTATTTTTTAACTGAAATTTCGACAGAATCTGTGAACCATTAAGTCTATCAAAGCCAGACCAGTTTCTAAAATACAGGTGCTGTCCATTGTTGACCAAGAGAAGATCTTTCTGTGTGGATGTCAGGAGTGTAGGTGGCAAAGCTGGCTATGTGTTATAAATGGCCTATTTTGTTATGCTTGCCAGTGATTTTTGAAGGTATCCTACTATGAATAACATTTTAGAATTTTTAGCTAGGAATGCCATAGAAATAAAAAAAAAAGATTTGTTTTACCTTTCATTATAATTAAAATTTGGAAGTATATGAGGCGTCAAAGTGAAGGAGGAAGAAAACAAATTATTTGAAAGTAAAAAAAGGTTTATATCTCACCTGCTTCTTTTCTTTTAACAAATAGTAGCAATAATGTTAATATTGGCAACCATATATATATATATTTATATTACTACACATTTTTAACATATAATTCAATCCCTTCCAAAAACTTTAGATAAATTTGTTTGAAATTTGAATACAGAAGATTTTTTTTTTCTTTCTTTCTAATTTTAGTCTATTAGAAAATACTGCCCTACTTTTCTACCCTGGGTTGCTCTAGCCAACCTGGCAACATCTTTGCATGAAACCCAAAGAAAAAGCAGCCTGGGCCAGATTCCCTGCTGTCTGTATTGAAAAGTTATCAGGTTTCCAGAGAGTCGAGGGCATTGAATTCCCCCCTCTGGAGACCACGTTGTGGCTGAGGTCGGCTTTAGCTTATTCCTGGCTGAGAGAGAATAAGAGGCTTTTATTGCACGTCCTGAATTTTATAAACATGAACTGCTTAGAAGCAGTAGAGACTTGTATTTTCTGTTACAATTAAGGGCAACATTTAGCTTTGCCTGATTTCTTGCCACCTTGGTTCAACTTGGTTTCTTTATGTATTCAGATACTGCTTATAATCACTATTTATTGTTTGGATAAAGACTTCTTAAAGTTTCTCCTAAAATTTAGCTTTGATCTGATCTGTCTAGTGATTTTGAATATAAAGATATCTTTCTGTATCTTTGCAAGAGAATATGATCAACTGGTCACACACTAGGACTTAAATGAGAGTATGCTTAGGCCATTTGTGTATAATTTCTAAATTGCTCAGAGACTTGCACACAAGAACATTATATATTGTTTCTGAAGTTATAACACAAAGATAATATTCTAGTGGTCTAAAATAGTCACTCTTGCTCCACTGAATAATGAACTCTTTTGGTATGAGTAGTATTAGGCTCCATAAATGTTATGAAATAATATTTTTCCTTCATAGATGATTTCATCTGTCAGGTATGTCATCCCTCTTATAAGTGTTGGTAGCAACAACATGTAAGATGTTTTTACATTCGTCTTGGGATTATGCAGTTTCCTTTTTTTTCCTGAGAATTACGAGAACTCTCATTTGCTTTCCTGGATAGTAATTCTAAAGCCTTCCCTGTTGCTCACATCTTTTCATGCTGAATACAGAGAGGTTTAAAAAGCATGTGATCTGACCTAAGGTCGCACTGTTTCTCTTTAAAGTTTTAATTTATGTGGTAATCATTTATCATTGACAAGTTTTTATTATTAAGTGTAAAGAAAATAAACCTTAGATTCAATACACAAGAAAAACACAAATGGAAGAAACACTAAACAATGTTACAAGCCCAATTTAACATAGACTAGATTGAGTTCAATACCATGTAGACTTCAGCAAACATCAGGCACTTGGACCAGTGGGAAAATGCTTTTGCTTGTGGCATTTTCCAGTAGTCAGTAGCTTTCCTTAGGTTATCTCATTTGACTCAGTTGAGATTAAAAACAAAAAAGGTCAACAAAATTGACCTAGACGAATGAAAGCTAGGGTGATTATGGATCCTGGTAGACAACTGGCAAGAGTGCAAGACCTGAAAGCTGGACCTGGGCTGCATAACCTTGAAAAAGATTTAACTATGGTTTTAAAATTACGGTTCTTTTATTTAATACACTGAAGCACAAGGTTGTGAGGAGTAAATGAAATGTTCTATGTATATTTCTAAATGAAGAAAAGACTTGGATTGGATTCAAATGGAGGAAGAGGGTGGAATTAATGGCTTACATAACCAAGTGTAGGAAGGAGAGCATTGAGTTGGTTTTAGAGAATGCCAGAAATAAGGGCCACTTGGATACACAAACCCTGCTAAACTCCCTCTTTCCATTTCTTTCCCTGCTTTTTTCTCTGCATATGTATCTCCTTGAGATAAAAGTTGTGGTTATTCGCATACCTAGGCTCACATATTTATAGCTATGTGATTAGAGAGGGAAAAAAAATCCCCTTTCTTTTATCTGGACTGAAAAATAATAATGAAAATATAAGAGTGTTCCAATTGCTTGGGTATTTTGACAAATTCTGAACTTGTGTGCGTGGTAAAGGGCAGGGATTTCCATGCTCAATGAGTATGCCTTTCTGCAGGGTCCTGGAGTTTAAAGACTGGCCCATGCACTATAAACACACAGTTGGGCAAGCACTTTTCACAAGAAAGGCTGCGAGGCAGGGAGGCACCAGCTTAAAGATGTGCAGAAATTAATCAATAACAACCAGAACAGCAGGTGAAGGCGCTGGGGTGGGGTGGGGAGGAAGCACTCCATAAATGAAGGGCTCCTTCTGTTGTTTTGTGGCTGTTCTTAACATTAGTAGTACTGTCCTCTGTGTCTTTTCTGAAACACACCTAGGGTCCCTTCTACCATAGCCCTATAATGCAAGGAAAAATGGCTGCCAACACCAGGTAGGCAAAACTGGCAAGTAGGTGAAGTTTGTCTTCTCCAAGTTCTCTTTGTTCTCTGTCTGCGAAGGGCCATGCAACTGGGGTTGCCTTCCTTTAAATATGTGTATCCAAAGCTCCAGATGACTTCTCCCAGCATCATAGCTGATAAAACCATCCACATTTAAATATGATTGATCATGGGTAAGATTACTTTCTATTTAAGAGAGAAGTTTATAATTCTCAATAGATCTTGGGCTGAGGTCAGCGGAGGGAGTGAGCATTCTCCTTGTCTTTTGCCCAAGGGGTGCACTCCTCCTCCCCACAAAACTGCCAATTCCTCTACCCACATTTTACCTTCATTCCTTTAGTCCTCCTTCTCCCACACCCTCAAAGGGTCAGTAACTACTACATAGGAAATACATATTTTCTGGTGCTGTGAAAAGCACGTGAAAGACAAACAAGTCCTACAGAAATAAACAAAGTATATTAAGTCCTAATGCACAAATAGCCCCAAATGCCTATATTTTAGGTGATAATAGAGGTAAAGTCCCCTGTTTTATACTGGAGAAATGGAACCAAAACCAGACCATTCCTCTCTCCATAGATGGTTGCATCTTCTGGGTGGCAGTATTGTGCTTCAGAAGCTACAAAGACTTCACAGCTATGGAACTGTCTTCAAAGAGTTTAATAATTAAAAATACTAAAGAGGAAATACATTTTCCTTTCAAAACAGAAGGAAAGTGCACTGAGGGAGAAGGAAGAAAGGGATATAGCCAGGGAAGACTCTATGTAACAATTATGTCAGTTACAAACCAGTGGTGAAAACCAGGAATTTCATTGCAATAAATAGAAATTGAAAACAGGTTAGTTACTTTGTTGTTGTTGTTTGTTTTTTGCATATTGATAATCCAACAAAGAAACATTCAGCTTTCAAAAATTCTCTATTAAATCATAACTGTGTACATGAAGGCTTTTATGGGGTACAATGTGGATTTGATATACAACGTGGAATGCTTACAACTAGATAAGATTCCTGCTTATGTTGCTAGGGAGTATCTTCTTTATCTAACTTATTTTTCAGTATTTCTTCATGGCTTTTTAAAATTTCCCTGAGCTGACTAATAATTTATTAACTTTTAGTAGGCTGAGTCATAGATCCCAGCAAGGAGATACCTACAGAACCCTGGGAAGGTTAGCTGATGTAAGATACTCACTCAAATGCACCATCTCATGAACTCCTAGAGGCTCCTGATAACTCTGTATATAAATAAATCTTGTGGGAACAAGCAAAACCTGCTGATGGGTTAAAAGCTATTTGTAACTTCTATTGCTTTGAATTAAATCTTCAATTGTCAAAAGATCTCTAACTTATAGGCTTTATGGCTTCTGAGTTTGGATAAGGATCAGTAAGATAATTGACTATCTCTGCTACCATCTTGACCCTATTTGGGGAGGTTTTTTTTTTTTTTTTTTTTTTTGAAAAAATGAAATCTCACTGTGTCAGGTCTAGAGTAGAGAATCCCTTACAAGGGAAATTTTGAGGACTCAGAGAACAAAAGCAGTCAAGCCTCTTTTCAGTGATTTTTTCCATGTCTGATGTCCTTGGCCAGATTCTTTGGGCTGCCAAGTTCAGTGCAGCCACGTCTTCCTCATTTTCATTCCCATTTTTTAGTTGGGTTCCTGTTTTGTTTGTCCTATGCTTTATCTAAGTAGATACCACCGGATATTGATTTTGAAATGTAGCATAGAAATATCATTTGTTGTCTCAGGGGACTTCATCTTTTGGAGACAATTTGAATAATCTCATTTGTGTTTGCTGTGGTGATGGGCCTGACAGGGAGATTGTCATCCTTGAGGAGTGAAGATATCATCAGTTTCCTTCCACCTGGTGATAATCACGAGGTTTCTAATCTTTGACATTTGTATAGAAATCTACAGTTTTCAAACAACTTTTATATGGCTTTTTATTTTAGACCCATTCTGATCTCCATTCCTGTTTGATATTTTTCTCCTTTTTCTTTTTTTGTGAGGAAAAGGCTGGGAGAGGGGGGTAGTTGTAGAACATAGATTGAATAATATAAAAATGCTTTGTAGTTTCTTTGACAGAAATTCTCCCTGACATAAGGACAGTGGATTTACTTTACGAGACTCTGCTGCAGTCCAGCATCAAAGACTTTAATAAGTCACTCCAAAAAAATAATATGACTCAGCTGCTCACTAGTTATCAAAGGGATATACTAGAAACTGATGTGATGAATATAGTTTACAATGCCTTTCAAGACGTCTTCGATAAAATATGTTTATCATCCATGTGCAAAATTTCCTGAATAGAAACATGTTTATGGATAATGTATTCTAGTTTGTGTGCTCCAAGACAGCTTAATAAGCCTTAAATTTACATAGTTTAGATAGAGGGGCTGAAGAATTTAACATATGGCTTTGTTTTTTTCTCATACTGTTTCTTAAAAAAGAGTCATTATAATGGTAATGACTTTTAACTTTTGCATATTTTTGTATCAATTTGTTTTTTGAAGTTTTTGGCCCGGGGCCAGGTTTGAACCCATCACCTCTGGTATATGGGGCTGGTGACCTACTCCTTTGAGCTACAGGTGCCACCCAAAGCATTATTTCTTATTATCCAAAATTGGTAAAAATTTTAACGTGACAATAACTTTTTAGGAGTGTGTGAGCAAAGGCAACTTTCACACACTTTAGGTATAAAGATAAATTGGTCACTATTGACTGAAATTTGACTATATTTACATATTTAGCAAAGTTGAAGACACGTACCTTCCATGTCCCAGTTTATTCCTCTTTTGGGCTCCAGGAAAATATTTACACAACAAAGAAGGAAATATATACAGGTTTTTATGGCACCATTTATTTCAATGGTAAGTATTGGAACCAGTGAGATTTATGTATGTGTACACACACACACACACACACAGATTGGACGCACAATGGAATCTATTCAGCAGTGAAAACAGAAGAACCACAGCTATGTGGATTAACATAGATGAAACTTGCAAGCACAATTTTGAAGAAAAAAGAAGAAAGCTGTAAAAGAATTCAGATGGTGTGATGCAGCTAATGTTAAAATATACAAAAAATGTGTATTTTAGTGATACATAATTGTTCTATAAATGTAAATAAATGCATAAAAATGATAAATCATAATTTAGTAAAAGCAAGTACCTCTAGAATGGTGGACTTAGAAGGGTAAGTGATAGAATAGGGAAATAATATCCACAAACTCAAATAGTTGTGTAGTGTTTCATTGATGAAGCAAAGGAGAGGTTACACAAGGATTTGCTATTTTTCAATAAATGTGTTCATATAGCCTATTATTTAATTGTTTTAAAAATTTAGATGAAAGTGTTGTGTAGAAATTTTCAGTCAATATATGCATATTCTTTCCTATTCATTGGCATTGACATAGGGAGGAGCACATTGGATAAGTCATATAACTAGAATCAAGTATATAAATATCATAGTGGGTCATTTGTTGCAGCTAAAGCATTAAGTGCAATTTTAAATTATTATTTTAACTTCAGCTACTTTCTAAGTGAAAAGTTTAATCATGAAACAAAACATTTAAAAATTTTATATGGTTTTGAGTTCAGTGACATTTCGTAGGAAAAGTGATAAGATTTGGAATGTTCTTACCATTTACATTTTTGGAAGAAAAATAATCACATTTATACATTAATACTTAATGGCTATTACATTATAAGAGCTCTTGCTCTTGGGCTTCAGACCCTGATATGCATATATGCCATGTTGCCTAACGAGCAGTAACAAAACTAAGCCTTAAAGCTCAGTATTTGGAGGCCCATCCACTGCACAGACGTACAGAACCTGGCAAAGGAATAAAAGACTAATCCATAGCTCTTTCCTTTCTAAAGTTCTGCTGGGTGGGGTTGGGACTCTGGGAGAAGTGACTAGTGATGCTCAAGCCATTCTTGTGTGCCCTGCATCCCTCCCATCTATATCAATAAAACTGTTTATCTCAAGCCCATTTGGGGCCTATTTAGGGCCCTGTATATGGTCCTCTCCAAATAGCTTGGGACTCCTGCTCATTAGAAAAATCAATAGTATATGAGTGGCACCAGTCACATATACCCAGGCTAGTGGGTTTGAACCTGGCCTGGGCCAGCTAAGCCACAGTGACAACTGCAACCAAAAAATAGCCAGGTGTGGCAGGAGCCTGTAGTTGCAGCTACTTGGGATGCTGAGGCAAGAGAATCGCTTAAGCCCAAGAGTTTGAGGTTGCCATGAGCTGTGATGCTATGGCACTCTACTGAAGGTGACATAGTGAGATTCTGTCTCAAAAAACAAACAAAAAAATCAATAGTATGAAAAGACTATACTCTGGCTCAGCCAAAATCTGCTTCTCTGTATTAAAGTAAAAAGGACAGATCTTTTCTCTGGAAGTGCAATAGAATTCATTAGAGGGGTCATCCCATACTATGCTTATTTTTAATAATTACAGCACAACACTGGACAATTTCACTTGAATGTCCTCCAAAATATTTCAAAAATAACATGTTCCTAATTGAACTAAACATCTTCTTATCCAATCAGTTCATCCCTTTTGTTTTCTCTTCTGAAATGGCCCAGTGGCCCAGCATGGTATCTTTAACTAGGATGACTATTAGCCTTAAATGTGTTCTTTTTTTCTCTCTATCTATATGTTTCAGTTATAAGTTCTATTGACTCTTTACTCTTGATATCTTTTACATCTGTCCAAACCTTTACACCACCCTAGCTCAGAGTGCCAACTGTCTTCATCTTAACCAATATAAGCACCTCACTGCTCACTTCTCTGCCTGTGGCTTTGCTGCTCTGATCTAAACTCTTTATTATAGATATGTCTAAAATAAAGGTTTGAAAATGTAACCCCAGAGAAATAAGTTCTAGTGTTCTATAGTACTATAGGGTGAATAAGGGCAACAATAATTCAGTACATACAGTAGGACCTCTGTAAGTTGACTGTCAAAGGGACTGTAACCGGCTGGTCAACATTCAGATGTAGTCAACATAAAGAACTAGGCCACTGTACTGGTACATATGTGTGGAGTATGTCCAGTCTATGAAAATTAGATCAACCTAAGGAGGTGGTCAATGTAGGGAGGTGGTCAGCTTTGGAGGTTCTACTGAATTTTTAAAAAGCTAGAAGAGTGGATTTTGAATGCTCCCAACACACAACGATCGAAAGTGTCTGAGGTGATGGCTATCCCATATGCCCTGATTTGATCGTTACATAGCACATATGATGATACCTATTATATACATGTATCAAAATATCACTCTGTATCCCATGAATATCTATAATTATTACATGTAGAGTTTAGATGGTCATCAACATTTCCTTTTCCTTTTTATACCCCATTTTTATTCCCCAATTATCTGGCTAAGTTTGGGTCACTCTTTAAGGCTTTGGGCATTTGCCATTTTGTTTCCTGTGGATATTTGTTCACCCCTCAAACTCAGATTGAAAGTTTGCTGCATGCTCTTGCCATGTTGCCTGTACTTCTGTTGTCTTACTTGACAAATTTTTGAGTAGCTGGCAGTGGGATAGATGCTATACACATTGTTAAATGAAGATAGAAATAATTTGGCACCGTTAGTTTTCTGTTGACCATGTCCTCCAAACAACATTCTGATCTAGTTGTAATTCATTTCTTTTCAGGTCTCTAAAATCATGTTCCCTTTTGTCTCTTGTCCTTCACACATATTTTTCCCCTGCTAAGTATCTGTGAACTCTAAGCATGGTCTCCTACGACATGGTTTTCGTATTCCCGTGCTTAAATTGCATGGCAAGTTCTAACGCACAAGTCTCTACCCTTCGTGAACATTTTCTCCATGTGCATGTGGACTCTATCTTTCCTTATTAAATTTCCAGCATCTGGCAGAGTACCAGCCTGTGTTATATACTTAATATATTTTTGTGGTTGTAATAAATGAAAGAGGAAGGAAGCAAATTAATATACAGATATATGGAAAATATGGAGAGAATGTCTATCAGATAAAAAAGTATAATGAAAAGATATCTAGAATATGATGAAAACCATGAAAGATCTACAGAGTAGGAAAAGTCCAAAAAAGTCCTAAAGCATATTTATAATTTCTTTGTGATGCTTGTTAAGAGAACATTCTGGAGTTATCTGGGAAACAAAGATGAGAAATTAAGTTCTACATTTGTCGATTTCAATTTTCTTTTCTTTTCCTGCTAGGTGCATGAGTTTGAGAAGACTATATCTGCCCTTTACTTGTGTGAACAAGCAGAGTTAGACAACAGACAACCC
The DNA here is from genome assembly GCA_963575145.1 of Galago senegalensis. Lineage (NCBI taxonomy): Eukaryota > Metazoa > Chordata > Mammalia > Primates > Galagidae > Galago > Galago senegalensis. The sequence goes on along the minus strand of CAUYTI010095606.1, from coordinate 11,366 downwards.
TTTTGTCAGACAGAAAGGTACAAACATAGTAAATTGCACAAGCAGCACTGACGTTCCTTCAGGCTGATCCACTTAATAAAGCACACGTGTGAATTCAGCCAAGCGCTCAACATGTCTGTGCAGTTCATCCCATGTGAACCTCACCTAAAATATCTTTGTACAAGTCTGGGAGTTATTTGCCCGTAGGCTCTCTGAGAACAATCTGAAAATAAGAATCTTCTTTTCATAGATGATCCCCCCAAATCTTGACATCTCAAGAGCTGCCGTCTTTGTCTTTTATCCCTGGAGGGATAATCCAGAAGCCAGAGTGACCTTATCTGCTCAAGAACATGAATAATGTCAATAAGACAGAAAGATCCAGATAAAGGTTTTCCAGCTTGTTGTTATAGTATGTCTTTGTCCTGAGGTACTTAAATATTTTTAAAAATGTAGTTATACATATGTCACCTTGGATATGAGTTCTTATTCAAGTTGATTCAAGATAGATTTAAATACTCTTTCTGGTCTCTTGGTCTCTGTGGCCAATATAGTACCAATTTATTGGGCAGGCCACAACTCTGTCTTTCTCTGAGCCCTCTATCATGTACTGGATTAAGTTAGTTAAGCATAGTGTAAATGCAAAGTATTCCTCTTTTTCAGAGTCACACATATTGAGAACCCATTGTTATAAACATTAAGTGGTTTTTGCCAAAAATATCTGTTTTTTACCACTTTAAATATTTTGAAATGATTTACTTCTCTAATAGAGGAATGCAGAAGTTTAAGTGAACTTAGAAAGAAATGTGGCATTTTAAAGGGGTACATCCTTCTTTCATGATTTAGGTGGTCTTTAGATAGAACGTTGGTCACGATAGGGAAAAAAAGACACTGAATTTTCTTTTTAATTAGAAAAAAAGTTCTAATTCTCCCCACACCTTGGCCTTGGGGAAATCATTTCATGCAGAATCTGTCCTATTCTTATAACCTTTAAAATGGAGGCAATGACACCTGTTCTCCCTATCTTGAAGGATGAATGGAAGGATCAGTAAATCAGTGTAGGTGAGAGGAAAGCTTGGCAAGCAGCTAAGCCCTATATAAATTTGAAGGCAGATGTGATGTTAGCTATGTAAACAATATTTTGTTTGGATTTCTTTATCTGGAGTTTTTACTCTGCCAAGTTGATCCAGCCCAAGCCGTAATTAACCTAGACCTTGAAAATAAGCCACTCAACATATAAATGTGGAGATGTATTCCAGGCCTTTAGTGGTCAGAAATAGCTGCCATCTGGGTAATTCCAAAACATTCACACCCCCTTCTTGGACTTGCCAGAAATAGGTTACCTTGGATTCCTGTTCACCCACCATCTTTGTGGGAGACAGAATGAAACACATATGGGACTAATTTATTTTAGGATGCTATGGGTGTCTACATCGAGATATCAAGCATCCTTCTAAAAATAGCTTGCATCTTTATGGGGTTTTACATAATATGTGTGTGTGTGTGTGTGTGGTGGATGTTATGCCCATTTTACTAGTAAGGAAACCTGGACACAGACTGCTCTAAGATCACAAATCAGCTGTTTATTTTTGTTGTAGATAATGTCATGGAAAATGGAGGGAGGATTAAAATTCCAATTCCTAAATTAACATAGTTTCCTTTCCCACACTGTGTTATAGCTTTATGACTTTGCTATATTTTCACACATTCTTCCTGCAGCTGTGTCCTCTACCTGTCTTATCAAATTCCTTTCCTTCTCTGACACCTACTTGCCAGCAGCACAAACATTACCTTCTCACAGAAGCATTCTCCTGTGTGGCTGAGTGTACCTGTACTCAGTCCTCTAACAAAGCCCTGATCACATACCACTGCCTCTTTGTTTTCTTCTGCTTCACCCACTGGTCTGTGAGAGTCTCAATGGTTCAGAGAACAAAATGGATAGTGCATAAATAAATGAAGGTTCCCTTTGTGAGAAATAACAGAGGTCTGATTCTAAAGACCTGCTAAAGTGCAGAAACACCTCGTTGGCTCTTTATGGAGCTAAGATTTTACTCCTTTTCCCAACATTTGGGGACACTTATCCCAAATTCATACATACTCACTGCTGTCTTCAAAAAGCAACTTGACATAGACGAGAGAGGGGTTCTTAAAAAGCGTTAGCTTGTCTATCGTTTGCCTTTACCTACGTTATTTAGATTGGTTCTTAAGTTATGATTCAGCTGGATATTCATTCCCATTTGTTTTCTTGAGGCTCAACCCCCAACTTCAGTATTGCTCCCAAATCCTGACTTCTGTATTCTTATGCTAAAATCTTGGTCTTGGTATGCCAATCCTTTCCTGCCATACCTTCTCTGATAGGATTCAATATTTTAATTTTTTCCAGTATTCCAGAATTCTTCAAGACATGTCTCCAGTTTTTGTGTAATAATTTTTCTTTTTTTAACTCAAGCCTACTGGTCACAGACATTGCAACTCTAAGGCTGATTGCTTCTTTTCCTTTAGGTGTTTTAAAATCTAATCTATGCATGGATTCTCTGTCACCAACTTTCACTTTCCTGTGGTTGCTAATCTGTACTGAACTTCTGGAATCTTCCATATCACTATACATGCTAACATCTTGCCTAGTCTATCTTTGGGGAGTGAATGAAAAAAATCACAATTAACTTTTAAGGCCAAAACTCAAGCTCCATCTTCTCAGGAATGTTCTACAATTCGCCCACTGACTCCTTATCTTCATGAACTTATGAATTTAATTTTTTTTCACACAGATCCTTGGACTCAGCCCTGGCAAGTTTAGCCTTCTTCTTTCTCCATAGCCCAAACACGACACATTCATATACAGCAGCCATCCACTCACGGGGCTTACAGAAAACCAGTAGCCTACATATGGTAATGAGAAAGAAACAATGTTAAAATATAGGGAAGTTTTCTCCCATGGAGTCTCCATTTTTAGCTAAATATGACATCACTTAATTAGTCTCATTAAACATCAGTATAATTAGCAAAATTTATAATAACTAGTACTTAATAGAATTAGGTCAATTGCATATTCATCTCTTCAAATTACTCAAATAGGGTAAATATAGCATGAAGGTATTAACAGAGAATAGTTTAATAGTTTGATTCACCAGAGTTAAGGAAATCAGTTGTTGATCTGGCATTAGAATATTTCTAAAATAATTCCTTAATATTCAAATGTATTCTGTACCTACATCAATGAAGCAAATGAGTTAACATATAATCTTCTCAGTCACAAAGATACAATTTCCTAAATGTAAATACCACTCCTGAGTAATCTTAGAGAAATGAGTGTGTTTATTTGTGGTTAACTATAATTTCTATTTCTATTTTAAGAAGTTATTTAATTCAAAAGCATTTTATAATTTTTTTTTAACCTAAGGCTAAAATGTTTTCTGGATGGTTTAGAACTCTGATATAAAAATTGGAGGTTTATTCTCCACAATTGCCATAATTTAATTTTCCCTAGAGTAGAATAATGGTTTTTCCTAGGGTAATTTGTGAGATAATGAAGAAAAACACTACTGCGATTTATTTGGATAATCCAATTTAATGCTATAACTTCAGAAAGACTTTTCTTGCGTATTATGTACTTGACATGGTGTTTGTGGTCATCCTGTTTCACAAGACTTTTCTTATGTATTATGTACTTCAGATGGTCTTTGTGGTCATCCTGTTTTCCTTGCCAAAAGAAATGAAATAGAAGCTAACGTCATGTGATGCAAAATGATGAGTTTGCTTTCTCTCTGGATTAGTGGCCAAAGCTGATTTTACTTCTTAATGGGTGGATGAAATCTGAAGCCCCATAAGATAAGGGGGACATTGTAAATTTTTTTACTCCTAGTGTAGTTTTTTAGTTTGTTTCTTAAACTTCTACTGGAAGAAAAGTAGCCTTAAGAAAATTAAAACCCAGAAGTCGTGAATAGTATAGGTCTCCCTAAACATTTCATATATTTCTGTATGATTCTCCTCTCATTTATCAGAGTGTTTAAGAATTATAGAAATCTTAAACTATATTAGGCTTTACCTTATTAGTTGAAATACTTTATCTTTTTGTTTCTTATAAAGATATTTACAAGTTTAACCTATTTCAATCTTTCAGGGATGTTTTATGCAATTTATTCTCTTGTTGACAGAATAATCATTTGTTTCCAGATATAATAAACATTCTAAAAATTTTGTTAATTTCTCCCTCAAATTTTTTTTCTTAAACTTTATATGGGCAGTGCCTGTGGCTCAATGGGTAGGGTGCTGGCCCCATCTACCAAGGGTGGCAGGTTCAAACCCAGTCCTGGCAAAACTCCAACAAAAATTTAGCCGGGCGTTGTGGTGGGAGCCTGTAGTTCCAGCTACTCAGGAGGTTGAGGCAAGAGAATCGCCTAAGCCCAGGAGTTGGAGGTTGCTGTGAGCAGCCACAGCACTCTACCAAGGGCCATAAAGTGAGACTCTGTCTCTACCAAAAAAAAAAAAAAAAAAAAAAGAAAACAACTTTTTATTCTATCTCAAGTTTTTATTTTGTTTGTCTTTCATTATATATTTCTATGATTTCTATTTAGTTACTCTCCAGGGTCTGCTAATTAAGTTCACAAACTCATCCTAGAAAAAGTGCCACATACCTCATGGCTGAATCACTGCAGTCACCTTTAAAGTACTCCCCTTGGGAAGCTATGCCCCTAGTACACATTTAAAAGAAATTTTGGGACTCTTTCTGGAATGCCATCACAGTTGTCATATATTGGTGTCCTGAGTATCATCAAAATGTCTTCCTTTCAACATTTCCTTTATCTCCAGGTAAAGAAAAAAGTCATTAGAGGAAATATCAAGTGAGTAGGGAGGGTGTTCCAATACAGTTATTTGTTTACTAGTTCTCCCTCTTAGACAGTGCCATGTGAGCTGGTGCATTGGTGATGCAAGAGCCATAAGTTGTTGGCAAAAAAGTTTAGTTTGTTTTCTTCTAGCTTTCTAAAAGAGGCTTTTTAGCACTTCCAACTAGAAAACGTCGTTAACTATTTGTCCAGTTGGCAGAAATTCATATTGAATAATCTCTCTGATATCAAAAAAGATTAGCAACATCATTTTGACTCTTGATTGGGACTGATGGAATTTTTTGGTTGTGGAAAATTAGCTGACTTCCATCGTGAACTTTGACACTTTGTTTCAGGGTCATATTTGTACACCCATGTCTCATCATTGATTATAATTGGCCTCAAATATTGTGTTGTCGTTCCAAAAACTCTTGGCAAATTTTGACTCTCCTTTGCTTTTGTTCATGGATAAGGTCCTTTGCGATCATTTTGCACACACCATTCTCATGCCAAAATTTTCAGTGAAGACTTTTCTGTTTCTGTATCAATGTTTACTTGGTGTGCTATGCTTCTCAGAGTCAGCTGACAATTTTGATGCACAATTCAATGAAATTTTGCAATATTTTCATCAGTTCTGCTTGTTACTGGTCACCCTGACCTTTCTTCTTCATTAGTGATGTTTCCTCTCCCCTCAGAAAATATTTAATTCATTTATACATTCACAATTTTTTTTTCACAGCATTATCTCCATAATCTTGGACTAACATGTCCCTGATTTCACTTCCTCTTGACAAGTTAAACAAAAAATTTAATGTTTGTTTGTTGCTCTAATTCAAGTTCTAACATTCCTGCCATGGCACACAAAACATGCAACAATGACAAACACCACTCAGAAAGACACAGCCACACATTGACACAAACACAGTTGTGAGACACTCCTGTAGCAAGGGTGTGAAACTACCGAGTTGTTTGTAGAATACTGCTAACAGAAAGACAAAGAGGCAAGTTCACAGACTTTATTGTCAGACATTGTATGTTTCAATTTAGTTATTTTAAAAACAATGCTTTAAAGTTATTTGCAAGCACAATGCATATTGAGCTTACATTTCTAAAAGTTATGAATGATATACAGATCTAATAATAAATGACATACATATAAGTACATACAGATACAGAAATACTCAACCAAAACACTATCTAAGGAAACGTTGATGTTCCCAGTATATCTGTCTGTTATCTTTTCACCCTACCATCCTCTAGAAGTTAGTCATCCCCTTTTTAAAAATAATTTTGTGTCAATATTTTTCAATTTTGTGATGTTTTGAAATAGTAATGTGTTATGTTGTCACTTGCTTTTTTAAAGCATTATGTTGATAAGATTCTTCTATGTAATATGAAAAGCTTCATTTTGTTCATTTTCCTGTCCTTTAGACTCTGTTGTATGAATAAATATACTTATTAATTCTTTCGTCTATAGGAACTTGCTTTGTTTTTATGATTTTGCTTTCATATAATGGTCTATAAATATCATCACTCCAATAGAGTTTTTCAACATATGTAGAACTTCTTGAATTTTCATTTATTCAAATATGCATATTTTTATTGTCAACATTTTCTTTTTGTTAAGACAGAGTCTTACTATGTTCCCAGGCTAGAGTTCCCTTGGCTCATCCTAGCTCACAGCAACCTCAGACCCCTGGGTTTGATCCTTCTGCTTCATTCTCCCAGGTAGCTGGTACACAGGAACCCAACATAGCACTCAGCTAATTTTTTCTCTTTTTAGTAGTGATGGAGTTTCACTTTTACTTAGGCTGGTCTGGCACTCCTGAGCACAAGTAAGCCTCCTGCCTTGGCCTCCCAGAGTGCTAGGCATGAATCACCATGCCTGGAATTATTATTATTTTCATATTGGCTTCCAGGAAGCATTTTAAGGTAATTAAGATAGCTTATGATAAGTTACTATAATCTATGTAATCATTATATTACAATCAATCAAAAGACTACTATAAGCATTGTTTCTGCCTCAAAAATGTGAAGAATGTTTATTCATTTGGGAGAAAAAATGAACTGTATGTTAGAACTAAAACATTCTATAAACTAATGAAAAAAGTGAAGCAATTTTATCTATTTTTTAAAAAAGTTATTTGTCTTTTCTGAATTGGTAGCTGGGTGTCAATAATAAGCTTAGAGTTCTAATTTCTGATTGAAATTAAGGCCTGGAGATCAGTTTTTTATTCCTTGATTTTTGTCCTTAGAGATTATAAATAGCTTGTGACATAGAACTACCTCAAATTAAGTCATTAGTAAAATATAACTCTTTCATTTTCCTCTTTTTAATGTCATGATACTTTAATAGTAACTTCTACTAGTAAAGGCAAGTTGTTTACTCCATGCCAAAGGTAACAAGAGCAAGGCAGAGTGATGTTCCAGGGCTAAACAGTCAATCTGGGGTATAGTGGGAATGGCATCTATATTTTTAAGAGTAGATTTGAAACAATAGACAATTGGTGTCAGAATGTGGAGGAAAAGGCAAAGTGTCATGTTTTATTGAATAATGTTTCCCAATGGAAATAGAACTAGATTAATAACTAGTAAATAAATAAATAACTGTTAGGACAAATAAATTGTGGATTAGCAATGAGCATGTTAACAGCACGGATTTTAGTCAGTTATACCTGAGACGCGCCCTGACTGTTTATAAGTTATGTGAAGCTGGGCAAATTACTTAGCCACTGACCTGGGGAGAAACTTAGCTATGAAATGGGGATAAAAATTGAAGCAACTTCATATTGGGAGATAAAGTGGGATTTGACACCAAAATGCTCATTGTGATATGGGACATCTGTAAGTACTAAATATATGTTAACTCTTACTAAGATTATTCTAAAGAAAATATCACTGCTGGAAGTGTTGTGAAAATGGAACACACTCGTATCACTGTATCAATGAAAACTGATCACTCCTTTCCGAAAACAACGTGGCATTGACTTGCAAGAGACATGACGTTGTTAAGTCATGAAAAACAGTTTTCCTCAAAAAATACCTCTGGATACTTATTTTAAGGAAATAATATTAAAATTGGAAAAATTTGCCTGAAAGTTGGTGCTACAAACATAAACTTAAAGAACAGGGGATAACTCCACATAATTGGATAAAATGGTTTGCCACCATTAAGAATGCAATTATGAAGATGATGAGAAGATATAAAAATGTTTACAGCGTAAGTGAGAAATATCAGATAAGAGGTGTGTGTGTGTGTGTGCTCACATGTGTGTTTTCAGGAGAATTATGTAAAAATGTTGACATAGTGACAAGCAATAAGCCAGGGTAGGGATTTAAGGGGCAGGCTATTGACCTAGTACAAAGCATTCTTTGCAACTGAGGGAAAAAAATGCAGCACTACCTCACCTCAGATCAGCCCTCTGGGTTTCTTATTATATTTGGGAACAGCCAGTGAAAGTTTCCCAGGGGTTTAATTTAGTCCTCGCTAACTCAGTTTACTTCTTCTCATAGATATCTCACTCCATTCTCATTCTCTATATATGTACCTACCTGTTTCACTAAGAATGTGGCAGTATCAAGTTAACTAAACACAAAGTTCTCTGAAGAAAAAAAAATTAAGCAAGAGATGTTGATGATCAGTGTTCTTTCTGAACAGCACAGCTTCTTAATTGTGCAGCGACGACAAAGAGATTCTCTTGTCTTCAAACTGTTCAGCAGCCGAACTTGTTCTTACATAACAGGATTCATGATGGGACTACAAGTACAAACCGAGGTGGTTGGCCCAAACAAGTTAGAAGTTTGCAACGTGCAAGGATATGAGGACGAGCTAGCGTGCTGGTTCAGAACCCAGCAGGTGATTGCCAGACAGCATGACTCACCATGTTAGATTTTCTAGGCCCCGCCCCCCAACTTCACATTTTTTTCTCCTTAAAAGATAAGGCCTTATAAGGAATGTCATCGATGAGAAATATTTTTATTCTTACTAAACCTGTTTAGACTTGGTTCATTTCATCTTCTAATTCAGACTCTCTTACCTTTCCTTCATCAAAAATGGATAGGTCACTGGCCTGAATTCAATGTACTGGATGACTTTTTAGTTGGCACAGTCTAAAGGTATTCAATTGCAACATAAAGCTTTATAGTTTAATGATGATACCTTCTGTGACTATACTAAGGAGGATGGACAATAGAAGGGTATATGGACAATACATTCTAATGGAATGCAGAACTCTTGTGTGTTATCAAGTGAGGATGTTGACATACACATATTAAATGTAGAGGTGCGATTAACAGCGAAAGTCAATTTTTGTTTCATGTAAAAAATAAAACTGTACATACATCATTGTAGTCAAACGTTTGTATTTAGTATAACAACTGTAATATATAAAAATGGTCTATTGAATGGTATAAGATACCGAAGAAAAATGTTTCACTAGACTTTGTTCTTGCCATCCCTCCTGCTCCCAACTGTGGTATCATTTATTTCGCATGCTATAAAATATGAGGCAATCTGAAATAGACGATAAAAAGAGTCAGGTGCTGCTGTGCAAAGACATTGCTACCAAGCTTGTAAGGACCATACCTGGCAGATCCTTAGAATGTATTTCCAAGAAACCACTTAACGATTCTCTCAATTCTGCCCCATCATGTCCTTAAAACCCTAGGAAAATTGTCATGTCTTCCTGCTCCATTGCCTAGTGCTTGTTTTTAAGAGATTTGTAGTAACAGGAAATAATTGAGAATAATTGACCAAATATTTTTATATTTCATTCACTTGCTATTTGTACTTAATAAAGTAGAAATAACTCTAAATTGCTATATCATTATTTTATTTAGAAAGCTTAGTAAAGGAACTCATGTAAGTATCCTGTCAAAATATTCCAAAAGGCTGTGGAATTTGTTTATTTGTCCAACATGCATTAAGATCTGCCAGTGACTGCTACTAGACTAAGCCATGGGGATACAGTATAAATAAGGAGTCCTCTCTGTCTTCAGAAACATACAGGCCATTATGGCTTTACCAAATAAAATTCTCCACTAAAGAATTTCTCCTCTAAAGGGGTTTAGCAAATATTTTTATCTATGGTGCATATTGCAAGGGTACATGTCAAATCTATTATGTGTAGAGTATAAATGTCTTAACAAAATATTAAGTAAGTGAGGTGAAGGCTATGTTAACCAGTTTGATGTAAGCATTCCAAATTGTATATAAAATCAGCACATCATACCCCACTGATGTATACATGATTTATGTATTTATGACTTAGTGAAAAAAGAAAAAAGAATAGTATTTTAGCCTCTTCTGATTTTTACTCCCCAAACAATCACATTTCTCCTGGCACTTACTTGGGCAGTATGTTTGAGAAAGATGACTGGATAAAAAAGTGAGTTATGTAAACAAACAGAGCTTTAGTTTAAAGTCACAGATGTATCAATCAAGGGCACAATTTTGTCTGAGAAGATCTGAATGGTAAAGGAGAGACAGAAGTTAAGAGAATGCAGAGTTGTCCTGGTGTTCATGTTATTCAGAATATGTCATAAGTCATGAAAATAAATCCATGATTGGCAAGGCAGCAAATAAAAGAATATTTTTTTTGCTAACATTAGAATCATAAGTAAAATAAGAAAGTAAAAATAGCAATCTTATACATGCACAAATTGTGGCATTCTTTGAGTATTGTGAAGGCACATACATTTTTTTTAAGACATATCTATAACCATATTACTAAAATTTGGGTATTAGCCTCCAAATTTGAGCTTCACCAGCTCAAATAGAGGTGAATTACACAAAATTAGCTACTTGGGCACAATTTTCCCATCATTTGCCTTGTCTATTTGGTGGTTGTCCTTTTGATAAAAATAGAACACTAATTGCACTCCAACATTCTCATTCAATAGAACTCTTCTCTTTTGGAGTGATGAAAGTTTAAAATAGGTGTGATTATTTTAGTGCTTTGCTCATGCAAGTAAGGTAGGAAAAATTATTTTACAGAACTTTAGCCATAGTATAGAATAGTCATACTGACTACCATGGACAGACAAAACAATTTTGAGAATAAATGAGATCCCTGTCATTGGAGATATTTAATGTTGTGGCCGTGTAGTCTGTCTCCCCCACTTTCGCTCAGAAGTCCTGATTGGTCACTGAGGATTCATATAATTCTGGGAGAAATTTCTTCAATCTTGGTTCTGAGAGAAGAGCAAATGACCAAAGTTATGCCAAACAGGTGACTCAACCCCTACACCACAGTAAGTGCTCTTGAAGGAGCAGGTGACTTAAGGTAACATTCTACAAGCTTGTGTCTTTCCTTGGGTTGTCAGTACAAAGTTCCGCTGGGGTGAAGGAGAAGGAATGTCTCCCTGTGGTATCAGGAGCAAGGTTGACTGGGGAGCCATTGGCTGTTTTGTAACTATAAGGGGGATTTCTTTTTTTTTTTTTTTTTTTTTTTTGAGACAGAGCCTCAAGCTGTCCCCCTGGGTAGAGTGCTGTGGCATTACAGCTCACAGCAACCTCCAACTCCTGGGCTCAAGCGAGTCTCTTGCCTCTGCCTCCCAAGTAGCTGG
>CAUYTI010095603.1:0-12781 GCA_963575145.1 Galago senegalensis | reverse complement strand
GCTGTCCCCCTGGGTAGAGTGCCGTGGCATTACAGCTCACAGCAACCTCCAACTCCTGGGCTCAAGCGAGTCTCTTGCCTCCGCCTCCCAAGTAGCTGGGACCACAGGCGCCCGCCGCAACGCCCGGCTATTTTTTTTTTTGGTTGCAGCCGTCATTGTTGTTTGGCGGGTCCGGGCTGGGGATTCGAACCCGCCACCTTAGGTGTACGTGGCTGGCGCCTTAGCCGGTTGAGCTATCGGCGCCGAGCCTTGAACCTTTATAAGAAAATAAAGGCTGTCACTTCTTGCAAGCATACGATACTGATATTATATATGTAACAAAATATTGAGAGAAAAGACGTCCTATAGAAAATATAGAAGAGTATAAAGAAAACGAAAACTAGCCAACATTCTATTATCTAGATAGAAACCTCTTTTATAAGAAATGGCATGGTGCCTTCTAGTATTTTTTCAGTATATACATCTTTGTGTATCAAATGCTTCTGAGATTTTGTACTTTTTTTTAAAGAACCTTGGCTGGGCGCCTATAGCTCAACTGGCTAAGGCGCCAGCCACATACACCTAAGGTGGCGGGTTCGAATCTCCAGCCCGGACCCGCCAAACAACAATGAAGGCTGCAACCAAAAAATAGCATGGCGGGCGCCTGTGGTCCCAGCTACTTGGGAGGCGGAGGCAAGAGACTCGCTTGAGCCCAGGAGTTGGAGGTTGCTGTGAGCTGTAATGCCACGGCCCCCTACCCAGGGGGACGGCTTGAGGCTCTGTCTCAAAAAAAAAAAAAAAAAAAAAAAAAATTACTCCTGAAGAAATAAGAAGAAAAGTTTGGAAAATCCTAATGTATGCTTTCCAGTTTCATAAAGACAATATATTAACATAACTATAATAGGAAACCATGAAAAAGAAAACATTTGAGAGTAGGACAGAGCTGTTGGAAATGCAAGTTATAATAGCTGAATTATAAATAATAAGAAGAAATAAAAATAAATGAAATATGGCATAATATTGATTCAGGGAATAGAAAACATGTTCAATAAAATTTCCCAGAAATTGGCTCCGCGCCTGTGGCTCAAGTGGCTAAGGTGCCAGCCACATACACCTAAGGTGGCGGGTTAAAATCCAGACCGGGCCCGCCAAACAGCAATGACGGCTGCAACCAAAAAATAGCTGGGCGTTTTGGCGGACGCCTGTGGTCCCAGCTACTTGGGAGGCAGAGGCAGAAGACTCGCTTGAGCCCAGGAGTTGGAGGTTGCTGTGAGCTGTAATGCCATGGCACTCTACCCAGGGGGACAGCTTGAGGCTCTGTCTCAAAGTAAATAAAAAAAATTCCCAGAAATTAAAAGGAAAAAGACAAAAAATCTAAAATGATGAAAGAAAAAGGAGCCAAGCAGAGTGGTGCAAGCATATAGCCCCAGCTACCCAGGAGGCTGAGGCAGAAAGATCTGGAGTACAAACACCACAGGCACCCTCATCTATTAAAAAAAAAGAAGAGGAAAAGGAAGAGACATGGAGGATAGAATCCAAAGATTCAACATTATTTGCCAGGAATTCCAGAAACAGAGAAGAGAGTTAATAGAAGATAAACAACAAAGAAATCCTAGAGGAAAATGTTATTAGTCTTCAAATAGAAACAATTCAGCAAACGCCATTCAAAAATTAATTAAAGGCCACAAATGCTTAGATATACAGTATTATGAAGAAAATTTAAATGTAAATTTTGGAGGGAAAAAACTCTAAAAGCACATTTATTCATGTTGGAGGAAGATATTTTAAAAATCAAAACTAAGGCTTGGCACTTGTAGCTCAGTGGCTAGGGTGCCAGCCAAATACACTGGACCTGGTGGGTTCGAATCCAGCCTGGGCCTGCCAAACAACAATGACAACTACAACCAAAACATAGCCAGGCATTGTGGCAGGCACCTGTAGTCCCAGCTACTTGGGAGGCAGAGGCAAGAGAATTGCTAGAGCCCAAGAGTTTGAGGTTGCTGTAAGCTGTGATGCCACATCATTCTACCCAGGGTGACATAGTGAGACTCTGTCTCAAAAAAAAAAAAAAAATCAAAACTAAGAGTTATATCAGATATTTCTACAATATTACATCAAGAAGATAATTGATGTTTTGGAAGAAGCTAATTCTCAACCAAGAGCTCTAACCTTTACAAGTTTGCAAGTCTGACAGGTAAACTGCATCTGGATAAAATTTCAATTTACATTTCTTTTATTATAAGAGATGTAACACAGTTCAGGTGTGGTGGTATGCCTCTGTAATCACAGTCTTTTGGCAAGTTGCAGGAGGATGGCTTAAGGCTGGGAGTTCAAAACCAACCTGGACAACATAGCAAGGTCTCTCCAATAATAAAAATAAAAACTAGCCAGGCATGGTGGCATGTGTCTGTAGTCCCAGCTACCTAGGAAACTGAGGTGAGAGGATCTTTTGAGTCCAGAATTCCAGGCTGCAGTGAGCTAGGATTATGACACTGCACTTCATCCTGGACAACACAGCTAGTGGCATGGTCCTATCATCCCAGCTACTGGGGAGGCTGAGGTGGGAAGATCAGTTGGGACCAGAAGTTTGAGGCTATAGTGCTCTATGATTATGCCTATGAAACTGTGCCTATTGCATTTCAGTTTGGGCAAAGTAGTGAGACTCCTTTCAAAAAAAATTAAGAATGGAAAAAAGGTAAAACATCCTTCATGTTTAAAGACCATTTGCATTTCTTTTTCTGTGAACTGTCTATTCATATCCTGTGGCTATTTATTAATTAGGCTGTGTTTTGCTTCTTAATTGCTAGTGACCCTTTATATATATATATATATATATATATATATATAACCATACTTCGTAGTATTAGCCGCAACTTGATGACTTAAAACAACTATGGATTTACTTTCATAGTTCTGAAGGCCAGGATCACTGGGCTGAAATCAAGGTGTTTGCAGAGCTAGGCACCCTCAGAAGGCTCGGAGAAAATTCATTTCTTGCTTCCGGTGACTGCTGGCATTCCTTGGGTTATGGCTACAACACTTCAATTTCTGTCTCCACGCCCAGATTATCTCCTCTCTCTGTGTCTTCCCCCACCTCAGGGTGTGTGTGTGTGTGTGTGCCAGCCACATACACCTAAGGTGGCGGGTTCGAATCCAGCCCGGACCCGCCAAACAACAATAATGGCTGCAACCAAAAAATAGCCGGGCGTTGTGGCGGGCGCCTGTGGTCCCAGCTACTTTGCAGGCTGAGGCAGGAGACTCACTTGAGCCCAGGAGTTGGAGGTTGCTGTGAGCAGTGAAGCCACGGCACTCTACCCAGGGGGACAGCTTGAGGCTCTGTCTCAAAAAAAAAAAAAAGAACTTTGGTGATTATATTTAGGGCTGACTTAGATAATCCAGGATAATCTATCTCGAAATTCTTAACTTAATCATATCTGTAAAAACCCCTTCTCCCTACAGGGTAGCATTTATAGGTTCTAGGGATTAGGGCCTGATATTTTCTTTGGGGTTGGGGAGGGAAATATTCTACCTACCACCATAATCATTAAGAAAATTAAAATGTCAAATCATGAAAGGCGGGGGGTGGGGGGAAGGCAAGGATACTAACCCAACATAGAAAAAAAAGTTTCAATAGCAAGAAAACATAATATATATAGAAACTTGAGAAAACCAAGTATATTCATTTTACAATAAACAGCTTAAATTCTGCTATAAAATAAAAAAAGATCTTTATATTGGATCAAAAAAATCTATTCCCAAGTATAACTTGCTAATAAAAGTTCCAATAAAAATGAAAAAACAAAAAAGTTAAAATAAAATTATAAACAAGGGGTAAAACAAAGAATAGAAAAGTGGTGTAATAAGTATCAAAGTAGAAACAAGGCAAAGTTATTAAATGGAACAAAGAATCATTTTATATTGATTAAAGGTAGAATCCACAATAGAAACATAATATACTATAACTGCTATAAACCAAATAACAGTACCTCAGAAAGATACAATTTTCAGATACAAAATGAAACTGCAAAAATGATTAGTGGGAATATTTATTTTATTTTATTTTTGATTTCAGTTTAATGTGAGGATACAAACAATTAGGTTATAACATTTTCATTTGTTAGGTAGACTCCCTGTTGTAGTTGTGTCTGGTGGGAATATTTAGACATACCTCCATCTGTTTTTACAGATCAAGTAGGCAAAAATTAAATAAGGAAATGGAGAAATTGAGAAAGCAAATATAATTATAAAGAAAAATCTTTTGAATCAACTCGACCGGAGATCATTTCAATTTTTCGCCATGTATTAGAGAGTGAATAAAAATGTTCCATGCCTAATAAAAACTACATAATAGAAAGAACAGCAGATTAATTAAAACAAATCTGGTGAGTTCATTTATGGCTTAAGTGAGCAAATTAAATTTCTTGAAACACTTATCTTTAGCATATATCTTTTAATCTTTATCTTGAGCTGGTAAATGTTTTGCCATCAGCTCTACCATGGTGAGAAAAGAGGTTTGATTTGTGGTATTTGCCCATTCCTGAGGTGTAAATATTCCCACTCTGGCCGATTTCAAGCTAATAATCTGAAGTCACTGAAGGCATAGTTGGGAAGACAACTTGGCTTTCATATGCTGGTGTGAGTAGCCTTAGCATATGACTGACACATTTAATAACTTAGGTGATCGAGCGTATTTTCTTACAATGGGGGAGACAAACAAGACATCTGGTCACTCAAGCTTCACATATAAACAGTTTAGTTTTAGGAGACACAGCAAAACTTTATACATAAAATGTTGGGTATCATAAAAATCCACTTGTGCTTACCATTAAACATAAAAACAAGCAGGAAAAATAAATAGTAGACTGTAGTGCTGACAAGAAACAGAGCATATATATGTGTTTAAACCTAAATAAGATCACTACTAGCCCTGGCTAATTTCCAGTGGAGTTCTTTGGTCATAGTAGCTTTGTGGCTACCAATGAAAAGAGAATTTAACATAGCATTTAACAATTTGAACATAGCACTTAACTATGCACTATAGTTAACCAGCACTATAACTAGCACTATATCTACAGATGTTTCTTTTCAAAGCATCTCATCAGGTAAAATTGTAACCTAAAGTCTATAATTTTTGACAACACAGACACAAATATTCGTACCCTGTAAGAACTCATTTCTTTTGGATATTAATTCTTGGTCAGTATGTAATCTAACAATCACAAATAGTAAAAAAATTTAGAGAGGAGAAGATGAGATTGCACTTAAAATATATGGAGATATACCTATAAATATATATTTATACCTATAAATGTAAGACAATTGCTTATCAGTTTTTTGTTGCGGGAGGGTTGATCCGGAGGAAGAAATAGGGGATAGAGGCTTCTTTTTTTTTTTAATGGTAAGGGAAGAAATTTAAAAAGAATCAGGTACCAGATGTGGAAATGATGAGTAATACCTATCAGAAGAGAAATGTTTTAGGTTAATGATAAGTACATAAATGTATTTGCTTAGAGGGCTTATAAGCTTATAATTATATAATTATGTACTCAGGCATATTATGTATTACATGGCAATAGAAACAGAAGGTAGTAAACTAGCATATTTTTGAGAGCAGGTCTTGGTAAATCTGCTGTATGAAGATGCTGGTGGGATCAGGCTAGGCAACCAAGTGTTTACAATCCTGCAACCACAAACTTGAGTAGTTGGAGTTCCTTAAATTGGAGCAAAGTACTCCTTTGCCAAACCTATTTAGAACACTACTTCTAACTGCCACAATGATTTAGTTAAGACTAGGTTCATCTGCAAGTGACAGACCACCCAAACTAACAATCACTTAAACAGTACAGAAATTAGTCCTTAATTTCTTGCAGAGCTCTGGGTAGCTGGTCCAGGGCAAGGCATTCCACTGGGAGAGAGGCCTGTCCTTCCTTTATGTGGCCTTAACTTTATGATTATATGGCAGCCTCATTCCAGGCTACCCAATGGAAGAAAGGGTGAAGGGGAGAAGGTGTTTGCGAGCTGTCTATTAGGGAAGGTTCCTGGTAAGTATATACCACGTGTCCTCCTGAATCTCATTGACTACAGACTTAATCTTAGCTTAAAGGGGGGCTCAGAAATGTTCTGTTTGTTTCTGACTTCTGTGGACTCAGCCAAATATTTTATTATTGGGAAAGAAGAAAAGGCATATGGAAAGAGATTCCCGAGGTATCGATGCCTCCTGCTTAAATATTATCAGCCTTTGGAACTGCTGAGAAGATTCTACTACTGTTGATCAGGAGGCTTTTACTCACATAACAAATTAAAATGAAAAAGGCAGGTGTGTATAATATAAATACTAATTAATGATAGAACAATGTGTGATATTGCTAGATCCACTGGGACAGAGGATTTTGGTAAAATGTAGGAGGCTTTTGAATAGAGAAACAGATGAGATAAGCTGAGGAAAGCACAGATGAGAAGTCAGAGAGACATGCTGGGTCTGCTTGCTCTAGAGCACCTGAACCAGTCACCTGTTAATTCACACAGCACTCTTTAAAGTGTGTTTTAGAAACCAGTAACAGCAGCGTCACCTGAGATGCACATCTTGGGCCTTACTCCAGATCTAATGAATCAGAATTTTGGTGGGGGGCATTTGCACAAGCATATGTGTTTCATTAAGCGCTCTATGTAACTTTTAAGTGCTAAAAGGACTGTATTTGCAAATGGGCTTAAACAATATATATAAACTTTACAAAATCTGCCTTGCTTCTCTGATCCTCTATCTTTGCATGTAGGAAACATTAGATGGAGCTGGATGCAGAAGTCAGCATCAGTAAAATAAAAATGGAAAGAAAACATTCTTTCCCCATCTCCAAACATACCTACATTTATGCATAACTGTCAACTAGCATTATGCTTGTTGTATAAAAATTAGACACATTCCTATTAAGTCATAAACAAGGTGCCAATGCAATCAGTTGTTACTATTATTTACCATCATCTTTTCAGAGTTAGTTCATGCAATTAATCCCCAAATCAAAATAAATGTGATATTGGGAGGCTGAAGCAAGAGAATCACTTAAGCCCAAGAGTTGGAGATTGCTGTGAGCTATGATGCCATAGCACTCTACCAAGGGTGACAAAGTGACACTCTGGCTCAAGTAAATAAATATGATGAACACTTAAAATGATGGTGTAAATTTGTTGTTATGTACAAATGATCTGATTGACTTTTTAGAGAAATAAACTTGCTCAAAAGAATGCTGAAAACTGGGTAAAAACCTAGCCTTATAAATATGACAATTTTTCATAGTTTAATTAATTAGTGACATTCAATTGAAACCTCAATTTTTAGAAGAAATAAAACTGCCTTGTCATTCATTTATAAGCAAAAATAGGAAAATTTTGCAGAAAACATTGAGATCTTGGTTTACCATTTATTGTATGTACAGAAAAGAAAAGAAAATTAAAACATTGCAGTAATCAAATAGGAATAGGAGGGCAAAAGCACAGAACACGATGGAAAATAGAGAATCAGACATATATGATAATTTAATACATGATAAAAAAGAGCATTTCAAACTAGTGGGGAATAAACAATATGATTAACTTGTTTTAATAAACAATATGAATAAACAATATGCTCAATAACTGAGATTTATGCCATGAAGGTATTCATGTGCTTTGACCCTGAAATAGGGGTATGAAGAAGAATCCTAAATATTTATACATGTATTTTTGGTATATGACAATGGTGGCATTTTATAGAGACAAAAAGATATGATTTGCTAAATTTATGGGCTTTGATACAGATCATATTGTCTATGATGGGAAAAATAAAATTACATTTGTATCAAATGAAATAGTATATTCTAGAAGACCAAAACATTAAACAATTTAATGGATGAAAATGCAAATTAAAATTTGCCAGGCATAGAGGCTCATGACTATAATCCCAGTGACTCAGAAGGCTGAGGTGGGAAAATTGCTTGAGGCCAGGGGTTCAAGACTAGCTGGGGCAAAGTAGCAAGACCCCCCCCATCTCTAATAAAAAAATAAAAAATAGCCAGGCATGGTGGTGTATTCCTATATTCCCAGCTACTTGGGAGGCTGAGGAAGGAGGATCACTTAAGCCCAAGAGTTTGAGGCTGCATTGAGCTATGATGGTGCCACTATAGCCTCAAACTCCTGGAAGACAGAGCAAGATGCTATCAATAAAGACAAAAAATTAAAATAAGTTACTGCCAAGCTTATCAGGAAGGAGAAAGTTTGATATTATACTATGTTGGTGAAAGTGTAAGGAAAGAGACAGTTTTACATATTATTTATGGCATATAAATTGTCCTCTAGAGGACTATTTGACAATATCCATAAATATCTAAAATACTCATTCCTTTTCAACTCACTGTTTTCCGTCAGAGTTCTGCAGAGAAACAGACCCAATAGGATAATGTATAAAGAATTTTATTTTGAGGAATCGGTGCATATGATTGTGGGGGCTGGCAAATCTAAAATATGTAGGGCAAGCCAGCAAGCTGAAAACTCAGGCAGGAGTTAATGCTGCAGTCATAGGGAAGAATTTCTCTCTTTTCTGAAAGCTTCAGTGTTTGTTCTTAAAACATTTAACTAATTGGATGAGACTTATCCACGTTGTCAAGGGTAATCTTTGTTTAAAGTCAACCAGCCATTTGTAGGTATTAACCACATCTACAAAACACCTTTCACAGCAATACCTAGATTAGAGTTTGGTTAAATAATTGGGAACTACAGCCTATCCAGGTGCCAATCTGATTTTTTAAGAGTTTACACTATAGATACACTTGCACATGTATAATTCTGTACATGAGCGTATAGAAAATCATTTGCAGCATTTTTGTATAATAACAAAAGACTAGGAGCAAACTAAATGAAGAGAAACAGGCCAGGCTGGGCACAGCTGATCGCGCCTATAATCCTAGCACCGTGGGAGCCTTGAGGCAGGAGGATTTCTTGAGTTCAGGGACTGGAGATCAGCCTGAGCAAGAGCAAGACTCCATCTCTACTAAAAAGTAGAAAAGTTGGGCCAGGCACCATGGCTCATGCCTGTAATCCCAGCACTCTGGGAGGTAGAGGCAGGCAGATTTCTTGAGCTCACAAGTTCAAGACCAGTCTGAGCAAGAGCAAGACCTCATCTCCAAGAAATAGTTGGGCGTTGTGGTGGGTGCCTATAGTCCCAGTTGGGAGGTTGAGGCAAGAGGATCTCTTGAGCCCAAGAGTTTGAGGTTGCTGTGAGCTATGATGCCTTGGCACACTACCTCGGGCAAGAAAGTGAGACTATTGTCTCAAAAAAAAAGAAAAAGTAAGTAAGAAAGAAAGAAAAATTAGCCAGGTGTGGTGGCCAGTGTCTGTAGTTCCAGCTACTAAGGAGGCTGAGGGATGAGGATCACTTGAGCCCAGGAGTTTGAGGTTGCTATAAGTGAGTTATGATGATGCCATGGCACTCTAACTAGGGAGACAGAGTGAGACTCTGTCTCAAAAGAGAAAAAAAAAGAGAGAGAGAAACAGAACCGATTAAACTATATACATACATACTGAGATATATAACTGAAATAATAACTGATATACAACTGAAATAATAACTGAAATGTTAGGTCAAAAAAAGGATACTATTTTGTGTGAAAATATCTTTAAAAAGATTTATATTATACTCATATGTACTTTAATATGCATAGACTATTTCTGGAAGGATACACAAGAAACTGGGTGGTAAGGTAATGGCCAGGACAGAGACTTACTTTAACTTGTAGTCTTTACCACCTTTAAAAGTTTGAGCTATGTATGAATGACTACATTAACTATTCCAGAAATTAATTATTTAGAAAGTGCCCAAATCTGGCAGGGATTGAGTAACTGTAATTCTTATGCACTCTTGATGGGACTGTAATTCTGTGCAATCACTGTGGAAAAAGTCTTTGCTATTTTTTATAAACTAAACATACATCTACACCATAGCCTAATAATTTCACTCCTAGGTGTTACCTAAGAGAAATAAAAGCGTATGTCCACAAAAAGACAATTATATAAGAATGGAACACATTATTCTTAGTAAAGCATCACAAGAATGGAGAAGCATGAATCCTATGTACTCAATTTTGATATGAGGACAATTAGTGAGAATTAATGACATGGTGGGGGTGGGGGAAGGGGAGAGCAGAGAGAGAAGAAGGAGGGAGGGGGTGGTGTCTTATTGTGTGCCACACCTTTTGGGGGCAAGACACGATTGTAAGAGGAACTTTACCTAACAAATGCAATCAGTGTATCCTGGTTTCTTGTACCCTTAATGAATCCCCCCCAAAAAAACTATATTTATAATAGTTTTATTTGCAATGGCCTCGGACTGGAAATGTAAGAATGGTGAGACTTGCTGTGATACATTCACTCCATGAAATATGATTCAACAAGAAAACTGGAAGACTCCACTCATAGGTGCAACAATGTGGATAAATTGCCAAACCTTTATGCTAAGTGAAAGAAGTTTGAAACAAAAGACTGCATATGATACAATGTTTAATGAAGTTCTAGAACAGACAGAACTAATCTATGGTGGAAAAAATTTAGAGAAGTGGTTGCTTTTGAAGAGAGTGAATATTGAATGAGAAGGAAATGAAGGGCAATTCTGGGTTTGGTGTAGGTTTGATATACATGCTCAAAACTTACAGGATGGTACACTTAAGATTTGGGTGTTTCTCTGTAGATTTTATTTTAAAATCTTAAATATTGGATTCTAATTCATGATATGCATGCATAATTAATATTTTTCACTTATCAGGACAACAAAGTTAGTGTCTATTTTCAATATAAATATATAGTATTGGCTAGGTTTCAGTAAAATAGGTACTGCTATATAGTGTTATGGGAATGATAATGTATAAATATGTTTATTATCTCATTATTCATAATATCAATTGGAATTAATTTTTTAAATTGACACTACTTTAAAGTTATCATATATGTACAATAGAATACTAAGAAAATTGTAGGGTATAAATTACCTGGAAAAGTATTGAAGGATTTTTTTTTTTTTTGAAGGATGTTTTAAAATAAAAATTTTATTCAGAGAGAAGATATATCAAATTATCTAAAACTATTATGTCTGTATTTAGAAAGCAGAAAGATTATACTAAAATTTTATTAGGAGTTATCTTACAGTAGTATATCATATAATATTATATATATATATATATATATTTATTTATTTATTTATTTATTTATTTATTTTCAGTTTTTGGCTGGGGCCGGGTTTGAACCCACCACTTCTGGTATATGTGGCCGGCACCCTACTCTTTTGAGCCACAGGTGCCACCCTCATATACTATATTTTTATTACTCTTTATGAATTTTGGTATTATTCAAATATTCTGTAACTAACATAGATTAATTTTGTTTGTTTGTTTGTTTTTTGTTTGAGACAGATTCTTACTATGTCACCCTTGGTAGAGTGCTATGGCATCACAGCTCACATCAACCTCCAACTCTTGGGCTTAAGCAATTCTCTTGCCTCAGCCTCCTGAGTAGCTGGGACAACAGGCGCCCGCCACAACACCTGGCTATTTTTGGTTGCAGTTGTCATTGTTTAGCAGGCCCTGGCCAGGGACAAACCCACCAGCTTTGGTGTATTTGTCCAGTGCCCTGCTCACTGAGCTACAGGTGCTGAGCCACATAGATTAATTTTGAACAAAAAAATAAAAAGTAGGAGCTATTTTGAAGCAGTTAGGAAATTTATTATTTTTTTTCTTTCTGTTTTTCTTTTCTTTTCTTTTTTTGTTTTTGAGACAGAGCCTCAAGCTGCCACCCTGGGTAGAGTGCTATGGCATCACAGCTCACAGCAACCTCCAACTCCTGGGCTCAAGCGATTCTCCTACCTCCACCTCCCAAGTAGCTGGGAATACAGGCATCTGCCACAACACCTGGCTATTTTTTGGTTGCAGCCGTAATTGTTTTTTGATGGGTCTGGGCTAGATTCAAACCCACCAGCTCAGGGGTATGTGGCTGGCGCCTTAGCTGCTTAAGCCACAGGTGCTGAGCCAGGAAATTTAAATAAAGTTAACTGATAATGGTAGTTAACTATATAACAAACCACCCCAACTCAGTTTTTAAAATAATAACCATTTATTTAATTCATAATTCTGGGGGTCAGTAATGTGGGCTGGTCTGAGCTGGTGATTCTGGTCTCAGTTGGGCTAACTCATATAACTGATCAGCTGACAGGTGGACCAGGGATGGCTGGGTGTTGGCTAGGTTGTCTTGGCTCTCATCACATTTCTGGTCCCTAGTGGGCTGGGTGAGACTTGTGTACATAGTCATTCAGCAAATTTACAACAGAGCTGGTGGAGTATGCAAGGACTCTTGATGTTCAAACTTCAAAATGCCACACATTGCTTTTGCAACATTCTATTAACCAAAATAAGTTACAAGACTAACATAGATTCTCCTAGTAGGAAAAGAGACTCTACCTTTTAATGGGAGAAGCTAAAAAGTCATATCATGATGTGGGCAGTAGAATAATTCATGGCCATTTTTACAAATCTATTAAGCCAAACACTAGTCCTTATAAACAGATAATATTCTAAATGTTAAGGGAGTGAATTATATGCCAAGGTCCCTGCCTAATATAAAAAATAAAATTAGTGATAAAATTATAATTAACCAATTTACATATAATTAATTATAAAGTTAATAATAATAGCTTCTACTCTTTTTTTTTTTTTTTTTTTTTGAGACAGAGCCTCAAGCTGTCCCCCTGGGTAGAGTGCTATGGCATCGCAGCTCACAGCAACCTCCAACT
>CAUYTI010095602.1:0-15953 GCA_963575145.1 Galago senegalensis | reverse complement strand
TGAACAATAGCTTTTTCTTCCATTTGTGTCAGTCATTTGATTATTGATTGCTTTATGGGGCCAGGAAGTGAACACTTAAAAACTTTTATTTTTTTGAGACAGAGTCTCATTTTGTTACCCTGGGTAGAAATGCTATGGCCTCATTAGACCTCACAGCAACCTCAAATTCTTGGGCTTAAGAGATCCTCTTTGTCTTGGCCTCCCAAGTAGCTGGGAGAGACTACAGGCACCCAAAAGAAAGCCAGCTATTTTTTCTGTTTTTAGTAGAGACAGAGTCTGGCTCTTATTCAGGCTGGTCTCCAAATCCTGAGTTTACGGGATCTGCCCATCTCAGCCTCCCAGAGTGCTAGGATTACAGGCTTGAGCCAGACACCCAGTCTCAACTTAAAAACATTTCCAAGGAATATGTTAAATACATTTATTTTGAGAAATTTCATATGGTCATTATTCATCTACAATAAATTACAAAATCTTGTTAACCTAAAAAGAGAATAAAGCCTAGAGAAATTTGCCTGAAACATTACTCTGTACCAGGTCTCTGGTATATAATGTTAATATTTCTATTACCATATATAATTACTCATACTGAAGCAGTTTAAATGTTAATCTTGTTTCTAGTTTGCTATGTATTGTCTCCTGCTATTTTATAAAGTCCTAAAAGAAGAACTAAGTCCAATTCAACCTGTTGGAAAATTTCTTTGTGTAAAGCTGGTGGTTTTTGTTTCTTTTTGGTAAGTGTTACATTCTCTTAAATGTTCTTCTTTTTTTTTTTTAAGTTCTTATTTTCTAAATGGCAACAAAAATTGTTGATTAAGGAGGATTTTTTAAATAGTCTTAATGCAGAAGATGAACTGTACTTACCTTTTTAGAAGCTCGTCCCTTTAGCCCTTCTAGGATTTTCACAAAGAAATAAATCAGATGGTCATTATGAAATTTATAAGAAGAAAATAATTTGAGACAGCTTAAATTATCTCCATAATAGAATAATCATTACAATAAGTCAAGATCCTGTCATACAGTAGAATTCTATGCAGTTTGGAAGAAAAGCATGACATAGAATATTTAATGATGTGGGAAAATGTTTATCAGTAAGTTTTTCTTTTAAATAGAAGATCTCAGTTCAGTAAAGAGGTAGGTAGTAAGAATCCCAGAAACAAATATGCCAAATGTAACAAGATAGAAATAGAAAAGGAGAAAAAGAGAAAAAATCCTGAAATTCCCCCCACCCAGAAAGAATAACATTTTGGTACATCTAGGTCATATTTAACTCCACAGAAATTGTTTCATACTATAAAAACTTTCGTGATATATATGGTTTGTTTTTTTGCTTTTGCTTAGTGGTGTTGGCATAAATATAACTTTTTTTTTTTTTTTTTGAGACAGAGCCTCAAGCTATCACCCTGGGTAGAGTGCTGTGGTGTCACAGCTCACAGCAACCTCTGTCTCCTGGGCTTAAGAGATTCTCTTGCCTCAGCCTCCCAAGTAGCTGGGACTTACAGGCACCCGCCACAACGGCTATTTTTTGGTTGTAGTTGTCATTGTTTGGCAGGCCCAAGCCAGATTCAAACCCACCAGCTGGTGTATGTGGCTGGCACCTTAGCCACTTGAGCTACAGGTACCACCCAAAATAATACTTGTTTTTCTTTTTTTTTTTTTTTTCTTTGCAGTTTTTGGCCTGGGCTGGGTTTGAACCCACCACTTCTGATATATGGGGCTGCCACCCTTGTGTGAATATAACTTTTTAACCAATCTCCTAGTGATGTTTAGGTTGTTGCTAATTTTTTCATCATCGCAAGCACCATTAAAGTGAATATTCTTGTATGTAGAACTACAAAAGGTTGCCTATTTCATCATTGGCTGTTTAAATTTAGCTTGGGGCCATATTCCTAGAACTCCTTGAAATGCTCAGCATGACTTTCTTGGAGTTGGACCCCTTTTCTGAGTTGGTTTCTAGTACTGCAAACAAGTCTGGTTTCAAGTGACTGTTTTTAAAACTAATCTGAATAATTTATACATATGTAAGCAACATTAGAGTCTCTGTCCCTTATTTCGTTTTCACTCCTGTTGTACAGGTGTTAGGCATTGTCTGTGTAAAGGAAGAACTTAAAATATAATTGCTTGTGCATACTTTCAAAAAAAAAAGATGCATAAACCAAATATTGAAGTGTTGAGAATACATAATCAAAATTCATCTGATGAAATTGTAGGTGACTTTTTAAAGCAAGTTAATATATTTTTAATATAGGTAACAGTTTCTTCAGACATACACTGTGAAAGAAGGGGGGTGGTGGTGGTCCACAGGTTAGGCTGGGGTTTTTTTTTTAGGGGAATATGGTTTTATTTAATGGGTTTAATGTTTTTAAATGGCATATTTTTAAAACTACTGCTCATTTTATGCTTGATATAGATTTGGCGTTTACCTTTTCCTAACATATAGGCAAGCAGTAGTTATTGCTTTGTTGGTAAAAGTTGGCGTTATTTCTGAAAAGCATACATGGGAATGGCAAACTGTGGAAGCTGTGGCTACAGGACTCCAGGTAAGTAGTGCTCTCTGAATTCAGAAGTTGACTTTTTGTTAAGCTTTTTATTTATTAAACCTGGCAACATGCAGGGTCTAGGACTACTGATATTCTCCCTTTACAAGTGAGAAAACAGGGAACCCTGAAGAGATTGGCCATAATTACTGTTTTATAGCAGAGTCAGGAATAAAACCTGGATTTTGTAATTCCTACTCCCATTTCTCTTTCTGCATTTCTCCTCTTAGCCTTGGGTGGTGAATTGAGAATGCAATGTACTTTGCTAAGAAATATCTCAAAGTAGTGTAAGACAGATTTAAATTTTGGCATTTTGTTTTCTTTGGAAGAGGTCAAAATAATTATTTTAGAAAATAGAAAAATGAATATAACCTGAAAAGGAAACTAACAGCTATGTATACTTTAGGACTTTTGAAAAGTACCTGGAAGAGAGCCCTCTGTAAAACTAGATAAGTTATAATTTTGTCGTTGTTGTCATAGGACTTTATAATCTGTATTGAGATGTTCCTGGCTGCAATTGCTCACCACTACACTTTCTCATACAAACCATATGTCCAAGAAGCAGAAGAGGGCTCATGCTTTGATTCCTTTCTTGCCATGTGGGATGTTTCAGATATTAGAGATGATATATCTGAACAAGTAAGGCATGTTGGTAAGTACTAGCCCTTTAATTCACCCAAATACTAGCCTTGTAATTCATCCAAATAGGTAGGTATTTAAGAGAGTCCTTCCCCTAGGGAAAGACTGTTTAAGGCAGTACCACAGTGTAGTCTTATCAAATTTGAGGGGTGAGAATGAGGGAAGTGGGAGCTTATTTTAGAATAAGTTTATAATGGTAAATAACTTTTGACTAACATGGAAACTTTTATATTACTCTAAAGGACGGACAGTCAGGGGACATCCTAGGAAAAAACTGTTTCGTGAGGATCAAGATCAGAATGAACATACGAGCTTGTTATCTTCATCATCACAAGATGCAATTTCCATTTCCTCTTCTATGCCACCTTCACCCATGGGTCACTACCAAGGTTTTGGACACACTGTGACTCCCCAGACTACACCTACTGCATCTAAGATAAGTGGTGAAATGTTTGGTGATACTAAAGAGAAAAAAGCTTCAAATATATCCGTGGATTCATGAACAGTATGCAAAAGCAAACTCTGCTACTACCATATTATTACCTGGTATCCCATGGCTCAGGATTTTGTGCTGGGGACAAACCATAAAGGATGGGAAATTTCAACACAAAACTAGGTGAAAGCCAGGTACAGCTATTGGATTTATATATGTAAGTTTTGTATATCAAAAATAATCAGTCTAAATTTCCTAGACTTAGACTTCACTTCTTAACATTAGAGTATTACATACTCAAATCATAGAAAATGACTCCAACTAAATGATCGTGATGTTAACATTGCTTCATCAAGAGGATGGATATTTAAAAAAAAAATCAGTAATTCCTGCCACCACTGCATGAATCCTATGCTCTGGAATTAACAAAAAGCATCATACAGAATATGATTTAGTGGAATTTAATCATAATCACGTGCCATATAAACTTACCTAACAATTATTTCTTTATTTCTCAGCAGGATGTCTTTCAATAAATAATAATTTATCATTTGTTTTCTGTAACTTTTTATGTCTCTCACACTTTAAACATAAACCCTTAATGTTTTAACCAAAATTCTTGAAAAAGAGGCACAGCAAAAAAGTCAGTAAAAAAATTACTTTTTCTCAGCGCTATTAAAGGTGGCAGCAAAAATAAATCCTGGCTGAGTGGTCTTAATTATACATATAACCATTGTCAGAAGACAAGCAGGCCCTATTTGGGAAGAATTTATTACTTGAAAGATGGCGGTTCTCTAATTGCTAATCAGCAACCCTTTGACTAACATTTTATAATGAAAATAAAATATAGAAAGTGCCAAGTATGCCAAAAAATCAAGTATGAGTATTTCTCAGAGCCTTTGCTTTACATATTTATATACACATTCATATATAATGATAGTATGAAGTCTTTATTCTGTCCACTATCACAAATTCAACTTCTATTAAAAATAAAGCTGGGCTACATGTAAAAACCCTAATGATTTACAAGAAACTATTAGAACTATGAAATGAATTCACTACAGTAGTAAAGTTGCAGGATATAATAGTTTTACATACAAGTAAAGACCTAACTAAAAAATCAGAACAATTCTATTTACAATTAGCATCAAAAATATTTAGGAATAAATTTAACCAAGGAAGTTAAAGATTTGTACACTAAAAACTACAAAACATTGATGAAAGAAACTGAAGCTACAAATAAATGGAATGATAGCCTATCTTCATGGATCAGAAGAACATTGTTAAAAGGTCCATGCTACCCAAGAAATTCACATTTTGTTGCAGTTTGGCCCAGCCCTTGCCAAACTGCAATAAAAAAATCTTAAAATTCATATAGAATCATAAAAGACCTTGAAGAGCCAAAACAATTCTGAGGAAAAATAAGTTGGAAACATAACATTCCCAGTTTTTAAATTGTATTATAAAGCCACAGTAATCAAAATAGTATGGTACTGGCATAAAACCAACCCAAAGAAACATAAAACCTAGAAATAAACCTAGCATACACAGTCAACTAATTTTTGACAAGAGTACCAAGAGGAAACGATGGTAAAAATCTCTTCAAGTATTGCTAAGAAAACTGGATTTCCACATACAAAAGAATGAAACTGGACACTTATTTTAGATCTACACAAAAATCCAATCAAGATGGATAAAAGTCCTAAATGTAAGAAGAAATTATAAAACCCCTAGAAGAGAACATAGGAGGAAAGCTCCCAGACATAGGCCTTGGCAATGATTCTGTGGATATCACACCAAAAGCTCAGTTCACAAAATCAAAAACGTGGGACTATCAACAGATAAGCTGCACAGTAAAGGAAACAGAATGAAACAACAGCCTACTAGGGAAAAATATTTGCAAACCATGTAGCTGATAAGGGGTTAATATCCAAAATTTATAGAGAACTCATACAATAGTAGAAAACCCTATTAAAAAATGGGTGGCACCTGTAGCTCAGTGGGTACAGTGCCAGCCCCATATACTGAGGATGGCGGGTTGGAGCCCAGCCCCAGCCAAACTGCAACAAAAAAATAGCCAGGCATTGTAACAGGCACCTGTAGTCCCAGCTACTCAGGAGGCTGAGGCAAGAGAACCACCTAAGCCCAGGAGTTGGAGGTTGCTCTGAGCTGTGACACCACAGCACTACCCAGGACGATAAAGTAAGACTCTGTCTCTTTAAAAAAAAAAAAGGGGGGGGCAAAAGACCTAAATACACATTTCTCCAAAGATGATATAAAAATAGCCAACAGGTATATGAAAGGATGCTCAACACTAATCATCAAGGAAATGCAAAACAAAACCACTAAGATACTACCTCATACCAGTTAGGATCGCTATTATCAAAAAACAAAAAAGACAACGAATTGGTAAAGGTGTGCAGAAGAGGAGCTCTTGTGTACTGTTAGTGGGAATGTAGATTGGTACAGCCATTACGGAAAACAGTATGAAGGTTCTGAAGCAACTGCAACTACCATATGACACAGCACTCTCCCTCTTCTGGGCATATACCCAAAGAAAGTGAAATCACCACTTCATAAAGACATCTGCACTTCCATGTTCACTGCAGCACTATGGAGATAACTGAAGTGTCCCTCAATAGGTGAATGGATTTTTAAAATGTGGTATATGCACAATGGAATATTATTCAGCCCTAAAAAAGAACAAGATCTTGCCATTTGCCACAACAGGATGAGCCTGGAAGACATTATGCTAAGTGAAATAAGCCAGAGGAAAAAAATCTCACTTATATGTGGAATGTAAGAGAAAAAAAATCAAATGTACAGAGATAGCAAAATAGTGGTAGGTGGAGATAGATGTAGGTCAGAGGATACAAGGTAGCAGATAGATAGGATGAACAAGTCTAGAGAACTAATGTACATAAAGAATATAGGTAATAAAATTGTGCTGTACTTGGGATCCATGCTATTATATGAACAGAACTTAGTTGTTCTTGACAGACAAAAAGGTAATTGAGATTATAAATATGTTAACTTGATTCATGTTGTATACCTTAAAATAGCAATAAAATTTATTTTAAAAAATAAAGCTGGGCAGCATAGTAATAATAGAGGTAATAAGAACAGGTAATTTGGATCAAAGATACAAGGTCAGATAAGTTTATGAACTCATCCTAGAAAAAAGTTCTGCATAGCTCAATAATGAATATCATTACTGTCTCCTTTGAGGTATTCCCCTAGGGAAGCTCTGCAGTAACACCAGTGCCTAGTCCACCCTTCAGAGCAATTTTAGAACTCTTTCTGGAATGTCTATCAAAGCTGGAATGAACTCTTTCTGGAATGACTATAAGAGATCTGGCAATTAAGTTCACAAATTCATCCTAGAAAAAGTACCACATACCTCACTGCTGAGTATCACTACAGTCACTAGATGGTGGGCAAGGCAAGTACTTCAAAGGTGACCACAGTGCTGCATGCACTGTGTATGTGTGGTTGGTCAATGGTACCGCCATTGTTCACATGCAGTGCTTAAAAGCAAAATACATCTTGCAGCATCATACATATGCGACTTGCTGCTACAGAAATCTGAACTTTCATCACATAATCATCTTATTTTCTTTTAACTTACAAAGCACACACAGCATATACAAAGCATGATAAAATTGTCTTCCTGAATTTATCATCACTTTCTGTCTGCTAAAGTAGACCAAGAAAAATGCTGCCTCCTGAAGATTTATTTATTCCCTAATTCCTTTAATCCTAATTACATTTAGTTTACAACTTAAATTCTTAATGCAACTTAAATCCAAGTTTGCATTTTTAAAACAAAACCTGACGAGTGTTTCTGAAGTACACTGAGTATTTAAAAGAAGTAAGCCTGGAATTTACAGGTAACCTTAATGCTCAATCTTCAGGAGTAGCCTACTTTCACTGTTTCCCAACTCTAAGTTTGGATTTGAAAAAAAAGGCCAAGATGTGTTAAAGTTTTGCTCAAGTTATGGCTGACACATGATGATGAGGGTTAGGCTTAAAATTCTTAAGTAAAAGCAAGCAAAAAAGTTTCCTAATTTGAAAAACTAATGATGTATCCTTTTCAATAATGAAAGTCTGTAGCAATATTTTTATAATAATGCTGCTCTTTAATTTAGGATCTTTTAAATATGCTTTATTAATGTCAATTCTCTAAGTATCTGACCATTAGAAGGAATTAAATTTTTATACATCCCCATTAATTAAGACAAGAATTTTGTATGTGATGCTGTAATTAAACAGTTTTCATTGGAAACTGCTCTTCATTGCTTTACTGTGATACTAACATTGCTTTTGTGGTGCTCAACGCTGAGTACAAGTTCCTCTCCCATTTCAACCTGGATGGGATTCTCTAACACAACTGCAGCTTGTTTCCAGTGAGAGGCTTCACTTGAAGTATCCAACCTAATCTCGTCATCAAGGTACATATGATACCAAAATGGAATAGCTGTCACTTGTCCAGATTTACAAATGTGGACCTATGAAAATTAAATTATGAAAATGTCATTATTAATTTCTAAATAGAGTAGACTTAGATAACATCTTTAGTAAATTTTAATTAAAAATATCACCCAATTCGTAATATTAGCCTATTTTATTCACTAGTATTTATTCAAATCTATTTTTATACATTCAGAAAAGAAATAAGGTTACAACCTTGAAAGAATGTGGCTACAAGTATGTACCCAAAATATTGCCCAATTTCAGACAATTCTGAACATGACAAAAGTAATAATTTTGCATGTTGTCCTTACCTTTACTTCTCTGTTAGAGGTGTTCAAATACGGACTCATTAAATCTAATCTTAAGAGTTCCACTGGCTTGCTTAAAGGTATACAGGGCAATGAGGATAGGTCCAAAAATACACGTATAGGTACCTAGAAGAAAAGTATAAACCTTTCATTTTCATCTCATCTTTTTTGGGGGCCAGGGCTCAAGTTTTTCACTTTTACACATTCCTTTTGTGGTCAGTGCTTGCTTGGTACGTGGCTCAATATGCTATTTGCATCTCTTGCCTCCTTATATTCCAGTTATCAGCCAAAAGTTTGATTAGGACATGAGATGAAAGAACAGTGGAAAGATGACAGGATCAGTATATTGTAGATTCTAGTAGAATCAAGGAATTGTCAGAATCAGGAGCAAATGAGGTAAAAAGGAGACGATAGTGTTACATAAATAACATAAACTTCTCTACCTTCTGATAAGTGTATTCTCTTTATTAAACCCTCAAAAAATCTAAGATTAAACAAACTCTAAAACCTTAATTAATTGGCCCTGAAGAAAGTTCCTTAACTAATTTATACCACTGAACTACAGGGGCCTCTCCCTCAAAGAATTAATATATGTTGAGCAGGTATTGTTCATGGAAGACTTAAAATTGCATATTCAAGAGCTCACTATTTATAGCCTTTGGATAAAAGTTACAGGTATCACTTCTTTAATTCTGCATTCAACACTTCACTTCCCAAAATTCTCCTTTGGCTTACACAGCAGATCCCACATACTTCCCACGTGTCTCTGACCCAAACTTCTTCCTTGCACATTCCATCCCCTCCCTATTTCAACTCAAAAATCTATATTCTGTTGCTAGTGCCTGTGCCAGTTTCACCCTCGTTTCTAAACTGGATGGCTTGTTTCCCAGCCAGAGACTAACCCCTTTCAGTTGAGCTCTACTTTTCCAGGCTCCTACTTTCCTGCTCCCTGCAGTCTGATTACCTGCTCTATGGACACAGTATACACACCTACCAGCTATGAGCCTGAGGTCTCAATGTAAAGGTTTAAGTTTAGAATACAGATCTTCTCAATGCTTTTTTAGACAGGGAACACACTTCTTCATAAGAATAACAAAATTCCTTGGCAATTCTAATTCCTATGTTGATTTTTACCTGCAAAAGTTCTTTTGCTCTAAGAAACAGATAACCATTTTAATTCAGCTAAAGATAAACACTGACTAAATAAAACGAAAGAGAGAGATAAGGTAGACCATGAATAACACCATCCTGGTTGAATATCTTTTCTAGACACTTACCTGAAACTGGTTAATAAAAGGTGCTATATTTAATCCAAGAGTACGCTCTGTTCCCTGAACAGCACTCTCTTCTACCAGTGTCTGGGATTCCACCAGCAACCCAAACATCAGCACATACTGAGGAAAGATTTTGCCGCCAGACTGTAGTAAACACCTAAAGAAAAAAATATATTTAAAAGCTTTTTGATTCCCTACATTTTATACATATGAATACCAAACAATCATGGTGAATTAATTAAGAGTAACAGATTACATACAGTCTAATGGACTTTGTTATTACTGGCTGGTAGTTCAGAAGGGTAAACCACTGAAAATAACAGGCCAACAAGGCAAACAATGTATTGATCAATTTAAGAGAAAAATAACCAGTCAGCTAGACAGACCTAAGTCTAGATTGAGGCAAGAGGCATCACTGGATGCTGAAACTTATAGTCAAAGGTTTGATTAGAGAAAACACACAGCATCACCACCATAAATGACACTCATCACAAAGGGGAAATAGTAACTCAAACTATGAATTTAAATTAACATCAAAAATAATGGGGTAAGGCCATACCATATGGCTCCAAATGTGATTTAAGACTTCTGTGGTATTTAGTTTTCTCTAAAATAGATAACCTGAATCTAATCATAAGAAAACACAAGGAACAATCTACAGATAAATGGTCCCCCACTCTTCACAACTGTTAATGTCACAAAAGACTTTCAGAAAAAAGAAGACAAGCGACATGCATGAAGCTAAATGTAATACATAATCCTAGAGTGTAATCTAGACCAGGAACAAAAAGGCTATATAAAGAACATTATATGGGCTGGGCACAGTGGCTCATGCCTATAATCTCAGCACTTGGAAGGCTGAGGAGGGTGGATTGCCTGAGCTCACAGGTTCAAGACTAGCCTGAGCAAGAGTGAAACCCCATCTCTAAAAATAGCCAGGTGTCGTGGCAGACACCTGTAGTCCCAGCTACTTGGGAGGCTGAAGCAAGAGAATCACTTAAGCACAAGAGTTTGAGGTTGCTATGAGCTATGACACCATGGCACTCTACCAAGGATGACAAGGTAAGACTCTGTCTCAAAAAAAAAAAAAAGACCATTGGTGAAATCTGGATAAGATCTGTAGACAACAGTATTGTGTCCATGATTTTAATAATTGTATAGTTACGGGAGTTATCTAAATGGATATCCTATTCTTAGGAAATACACACCAAATTATTAAGAGAAAAGGGATACGATGTCTAACTTATTCTAAATGGTTCAGGGAAAGAATAATACATAGAAATGTGGCAAAGTAATAATATGTGGATAGGAGCATAAAGTATATGGTAAAGTCTTTGAACTATTCTTTAAATTTTTCATAAGCTTGAAATTATTTCCAAATAAAAGTTAAACACTCCAAATGCAAAACAAACAAAAAAAAACCCAAATACTCTAGAAAGTGAGTCAAGGTTTAACAAAACCTTTTGTCCTCCCACAGCTGACATGGGATTTACCTTCTTTTTCCCTGGAATGTTAGCTGCATTTATTAGCAACACTGCTTACGGTTAAAAAAAAAAAAATGCCTCTTAATAGGTAGACTGCATTTGGACCGAGAGAACTAGGTACTAAGGACAAATGCCTAATGGGAAGCCACACCACCTGTGGGCTAACTTGTAACCAGTATTCCTGTTGCTAGAACTTGGAAGCTATGCCCATAGGAGAAACAGTTGTAGTATGAAGCTAAGGGCTCTGAGGCCAAGGCAGCTCTGACAGGCACACAGTCTTGTTTCCTCACACATCAGCTGAGAGAGGGTAGGTAGGCCACCTATGGACATCAAATGAAGCAGAGACGGAGGATACTTTAATGCACTCTAAACCAAGTAATTATTTTCATTTGCCACATTTACAATCAAACATCAAATCCCTCCTTTTTACTGAATATTCTGAGCTTGTTTCTACTTGAACTTCCAGAACAGGACAAGTGAAGATTTTATAAACATGCAGATCTTTCACAGTAAGTTTTTATTTCTAAAGATAGAGAGTAAGGATCTATTTATAAAAACACAAAACTAAACATTTCACTGTATCTAAAAAAGTAATTCATATAAATTTCAAAAATTTTATGCTATGTAGTTTCCGTAAATAGACCATTATTAAAACCTAGACAAACTATAAAGCACCCCATTTCTTCAAAACCTTTTTGGCCCTTCTGCTCTTGAATTAGCTTTTAATTAATCCTTCAGGCCTTTACTAAACTGATTATCTCAATTTCTCAACCAATTAAAGTTACCTAAAGGCAGAAATGACAATTATAATGACAAGATGTGATAACTAAAAGCAACGCAAGACCCGTGATTAGAACTAGATTGGGGGTAAAAAAGCAATACAGAATATTAACTGGGACACAGGACATTTTAACCTGGACTATATTAACAATAGTATTTTATCAATGTGTGTGATAATTTTATTGTGATATGTAGGGGAAACCCTCTGTTGTTAGGACACACATGCTATACTAAAGTAGGATGAAGTCTATGATGTCAACAACCAACCAACAGTTCAGTAAACAAAAATAATCTAGTATTCACTGTTATTATTCTTGCAATTTTTCTTAAGTTTGAAATTTTGAAATTTTTGAAAATAAGTTAAGGGGAAAGTTAATAAGTAAACAGGCTACTGTTGTAACAGTTCTCGCTCTTCCTAAAACAAAGTAACAGGAAGCCAAATCATAACCAGAGGGGATGTGATGAGCATAAATTCAGCAAGGAAGTTAGATACCACTCCTACATGTAATGACATCAGACTGATAAATGTAAGTCATGATCCTGAGCCAGGATAATCTCTCTTCACTGACTAAATATAACCACATGATCCTATATGTGCGGATTAGCCTGAAAAGAGACTCCACCCTGACCTGAATGCTTTACTCATTTTTATTATTCCTTTCCTATCAACTCTTTAGCAATTTAGGTAAAGTCTGATAGAAAGTAAATCTCCACAATTATATTTCACACCACTTGGCAAAATTACACAGCTCTTAAAAAAATTCCAACTTATGCCCTTACCAAATCAGCTATAATTTGTCTTCCTAAATTACTAGAAAAATCTACCAGTTTTCCTCAAATGGATCAAATTTAATCCTAACAGCCAATGATATTTACTAAAATTATATAAATAAGGTTATCCGCTAATTGTGATCCACTTAAATGAAAACCAGATCTAATTTTTTAAATCACAAAGGTCTCAGAAAGGAGAGACTAACTGTAAGTCTCTATGTTGCTTGACTAACAACCCTCCACTCCCCGAACAGCCACAGAAGCCTACCAGCCTATGAAATTAACAAGCTACAAAAAGCATATGAAATCTATGGGAGAGAAGTCATTTAGGTAGTCTTAAGATTTGTTTCTATTTATGACACAAAGAAGGGACACCAGTTCTCAGACACAAAGAAGGGACACCAGTTCTCAGACACCAGCTAGGCATCCTACATTTCTAATCAATTCCAACAATACTCACCTGGAATCAGCATCAGACACCCTCACACCCAAGTTAAAGGCTTAGTCCCACATGACTGCCCCCAGTTCAGATGCCAACTGTAAGTCCTGGGCTGCCAGTACTGCTTACTGGTTGACCATTTATAAATCAAAGAGTTTCCGTGACTCCCTTCCTCAGGTTTGGTAGAATGGTTCACAGAGCCCAGAAAAACTTGTATTTACTGGCTTATTACAAAGGATACAACTTAAAAATAGCCAAAAAGAAAACAACATAGGGCAATTGAGATATTATGATTTATAATAAGATATGTATGTGTGTGTGTATATATATATATATGTGTGTGTGTGTGTATGTATGTATGTGTGTGTGTGTGTGTGTGTATATATACATATATATGTGTATGTATGTATGTCTTCATCCTGTTTCTCAGCAGAGAGCTCTTAAAACCCTTGGACTCCCTGAAGTGGTAAGAATATTTTTTGTATTCCCCTACCTAGCCCCAGATTGGGGTCTGAAAGACCGTGGCATGATTAGAGGTTTGGGACTTTCTTCCAATCCAAACTTCCTGGGAGGGTAGATGGGCAGAACAGCCAGTGATATAAACCATCATTCCCACATAATAAAACCTCTGTAAAAAATGAGTACTAATAAGCATACCAGAGGTTAAGTACTACAAAAAGCTGTGTCTAAAAATGACTTTAGATTGGTTTGGCTCCGGAAGCACTGGTTATGGTGCCAGCCCCATGCACCGAGGCTGTGGGTTCAAACTTGGCCCAGGCCAGCTAAACAACAATGACAACTGCAACAATAACAAAAAAACAAAATAGCCGGGCATTATGATAGGTGCCTATAGTCCCACCTACTTGGGAGACTGAGGCAAGAGAATCACTTATAAGCCCAAGAATTGGAGGTTGCTGTGAGCTGTGACACCACAGCACTCTACCAAGAGCGAAATAGTGAGACTTTGTCTCAAAAATAAATAAATGAAAATAAAAATGACTTTAGAAGGCTACATTCATAGTATTTTAACCTAAAACCTTCTAAAAGTCTTTCTGGACCTCAATGTCACTGTCACTAACAGAAATGTTTCTTAGCTATGTTGAGATAAAACAGCCACTGCCTTGAAACTCCCCTTTACTTTACTAACATTGAGTGTTATGTTGTCACCTACATTTAGCTTAAGGAGGTGAGACTCCTCAAGCTAAATGACATTTCAGAACTGTGCCTCCTGCAATGAACAAAGTATGCTGCAACTTTCAAAGTCAAACTATGGCCAGACAGTACTGGGGGCTCAGGCTTATAATGCCAGCACTCTGAGATGCCAAGACAGGTGGATATCCTGAGCTCAGGAGTTAAAGACCAGCTTGAGCAAGAGGGAGACCCTGTCTCTTTGAGTAATTTTTGCATGAGAGAAACAAAGTGAAAAGAATAGCCAGGACTCTCAGGGGAGGAGTGGTGACCGCCAGAGGAGCAGGAGGGAAATCACGGTGACGTCTGAGGCACCTTTCTCTGACAGGTTATTGAAATATCTCACAAAAAGATATCTGAAGAAGAATAATCAACATGATTGGTTGTGTGCAACTGCTAATAGCAAAGAGTTAAAAATTAACATAACTTCCAAATTAACCAAGATGAAGAAGATAAGGATTAAAATCCATTTATCTAAAATTATTTGTATGAATTCTTAAATAAAACCTTGGAAACAACAACCAAAAAGAGAAGAAGAAGAAAAGAAAAAATTAGTCCAGACATTGTGGCTGGTATCTGTAGTCCAAGCTACTCAGGAGGCTGAGGCAGGAGGATCACCTGAACAGATAATACCACAGCACTCTACTCTGGGCAATAGAGTGAGACTCTTTCTCCAAAGAAAAAAAAAAAGGGAGAGGGGGCAGTCTTAGCCATAAATGTTGAATATTCTGAAAAGGAGAAATTTCACTAATTATTTCATGCTCCAACCCTCCAAAATATTTAATGGGTACCTTTGTCTGGTTTGTGCTGCTATAACAAAATACAGAATGAATAATTTATAATGAACAAAAACTTATTTGGCTCACAGTTCTGGAAGCCAGGAAGTCCAAGATCAAGGGACCACATTAGTGAGGGCCTACATGCTGCATCATAACACAGTGGGAGGCATAACATGAGTGAGGGAGTGAGGAGAAAAGGCCAAATGCATTCATAGAAACTCAAGGGACAGAGAATCTCTTTACAAGGGAACAACCTAATCACTCCTTAAGGTCACATCTCTAACTCACAGAGACCGAAGATAATAATAGGAGGGTCAAAATAAGTCATGTGTACATATCCAGGAATCCTGGAAGAAGATTAACCGATAGCTTATGGTGAAGGAAAGGAGAAGTGATTCTCCACTGTTACTCAGGAGGGATTTGAGGAGAAAGGCTGGGAGGAGTCCTCATTGAAACAATGATGAGGGATGCCAGCATTTGGTGCTCAGAGACACCAAACATCCTGCAAAGCATAGTGATACCGGAAAAGTGGCACCCCAGCCAGCTCAGCCGAGCAGGCTGTCTTGGTGGCAGCAGCCAGCAAAGGAACCAGCAGGCTGGAGCAAGCGGGGGAGCCTCCCTCCCCCACCAGAGGCTTCAGTAGAGCGCTAGAGGACCTGCTGGCTCTGCCTTGGCAACAGCTGGCACAGAAACCAGCAGGCTGGAGCCAAAGGGGGAGCTTTCCTCTCCCACCAGAGGCTCCAGTAACAAAAAAGACCAGGCCGATCAGGGGAAAACGCTGGCGATTCCTCCAGTGCATCCCTGATTGGTCCATTTTCAATCCTGCTCCTGACTGGTCTATTTTATAGACC
>CAUYTI010095598.1:0-33686 GCA_963575145.1 Galago senegalensis | reverse complement strand
TGAAACCTACTTGATCATGAGTTATGACTTTTTTGATGATAAGCTGTAATCTATTGGCTAGGATTTTGTTGAGAATTTTTGCATCTATATTCATTAGTGAAATTGGTCTAAAGTTCTCCTTTTTAGTTGGGTCTTTTCCTGATTTTGGTATCAGGGTGATGTTTCCTTCATAGAAAATGTAGGAGAAGATTCCTTCCTCCTCAATTTTTTGTAATAATTTCTGCAGTATGGGACTAATCTCTTCTTTGAAGTTTTGATAGAATTCTAGTGTGAAGCCATCCAGACGAGGGCTTTTTTCATTGGGATATTTTATATTGTTTCTTTGATCTCCGTGCTTGAATTTGGTCTGTTCAGGAGATCTTTTTCATCTGGGCTAAGTCTAGGGAGAAGGTATGATTCCAAATATTGATTCATTTCCTTCACATCATCAAATTTCTGAGCATAGCATCTTGTAGTATTCAGAGATGATCTCTTGTGCCTCTGTGGCATCAATTATTTCCCCTTTAACATTTCTGATGTTACCAGAGATTTTACTTTTCTATGTCTAGTTAGTCTGACCAAAGATTTGTCTATTTTGTTTATTTTTTCAAAAAACAAACTCATTGTGTCATTAATGTTCTGAATTATTCTTTTGTTTTCAATTTCATTAATCTCTGATTTAATTTTGGATATTTCTTTTCTTCTGCTGGGTTTAGACTTAAAAATTATTCTCTTTTTTCCAATTCCATTAGATGGCTTATGAGTTTGTTGATGCACTCTCTTTCAGTTTTTCAAATGTAGGCATCTAAAGTGATAAATTTTCCTCTCAGAACTGCTTCTGCTGTATCCCACAGGTTTTGGTAACTTGTGTTGTCATTGTTGTCATGCTCAAGGAAGTTAATGATTTCTTCTTTTATTTCTTCCTGCATCCAATTGCCATTCAGTGCAAGGTGGTTTAATTTCCATGCCTTTGTGTGAGGTTGAACATTTTTGTTGGAGTTAAGTTCCACCTTTAATAGCTTATGGTCTGAGAAGATACAAGGTAAAATTTCAATTATTTTGATTCTGTTGAGGTTTGTTTTGTGTTCTTGAATATGATCATTTTCAGAGAATGTTCCATGGGGCAATGAGAAGAATGTATATTCCTTAGCTTTGGGATGGAGTGTTCTATATTTGTCTATTAAGAACAGTTGCTCTTGAACGTTTTAACACAATAATTAAGAAAATGACATGAAGGCTATGTTAACCAGTTTGATGGAAATATTTCAAATTGTATGTGAAAACACCACACTGTACCCCAGAATTGCATTAATGTACATAGTTACCATTCAATTAAAAAAAAAAAAAGAAAAGAACAGTTGTTCTAGGCTCTCATTCAAGTCCTTTATAGCTTTGTTTAATTTCTGTTTAGAGCATCTGTCCAGCTCTGTAAGAGGAGTGTTAAAGTCCCCTGTTGTTATGGTATTATATGATATAATATTTCTCAGACTAAGTAAGGCCTGTTTCAAAAATCTTGGACTCTTTAAGTTGGGTGCATAAATATTTAGAATTGAAATGTCGTCTTCTTGTATTTTTCCCTTGACCAATGTGATGTGACCATCTTTGTCTTTTTGATTTTAGTTGCTTTAAATCCATATGTATCTGAAAATAAGATTGCAAGTCCTCTTTTCTTCTGAGTTCCATTTGCCTGAAAAATTGTCTTCCAACCCTTAACTCTGAGTGTTAATTTGTCTTTTGGAAGCAGGTGTGTTTCCTACAGACAGCAAATGGATGGCTTGTGTTTTTTAATCTAATCAGCCAATCTATGCCTCTTCAGTGGGGAGTTCAAGCCATTGACATTTATTGAGATAATTGATAAGTGTGGTAGCATTCTATTCATCTTATTTTGTGAAATTCTTTTGCATCATTGTGGAAGCTAGATTCTGTCCTTTAATTTCTGAGTGCTTACTTTGCTCATGATCCATTGTGATGGTCAGTGTATACAACAGGTTGAAGTATTTCCTGTAGGGCTGGTCTTATTGTAGCAAACTTCCTCAATGTTTGCATATCTCTAAAAGATTTTATTTCTCTGTCAAATTGAAAGCTTAACTTAGTAGGATATAGAATTCTGGGCTGGAAATTGTTCTGTTTAAGGAGATTGAAGCATGTTCAAGCATTGTCTTCTTGCTTGAAAAGTTTCATTAGAGAAGTCTGCAGTCACTCTGACAAATTTGCCCCGTAGGTCAACTGGTGCTTACTCCTGGCAGCCTACAGAATCTTTTCTTTTGTCTTAACTTTGGACAGGTTCATCACAATGTGTCTTGAAGAAGCTCTATTAGAGTTGAGGTGACCTGGGGACTAACATGCCTCTGAAATGAGTGTGTCAGAATCTTTGGTGGTATTTGGGAAATTTTCATTTATAATATTCTCTAGTGTAGCTTCCATTCTTCTGGGGCATTCTTCTTACCCTTTTGGGATACCTATAACCCATATGTTTGAATGCTTCATAAAGTCCCATAATTCTGTAATTGACCACTCTGCTTTCTCATTCTCTTTTTCTGCCTCTTTAACTATCTGAGTTATCTTAAGAGCTTTGTCGTCTACCTCTGAGATTCTTTTTTCTGCATGGTCTAATCTCTTATTGATACTTTCTACTGCATCTTTAAGTTCCCTAATTGACTGCTTCAATTCCTTCAGCTCTGCTATCTCCTTTCTATATTCTTCATATTATTCATCTCTTATTTGATTCTGTTTTTGGATTTCCTTTTGGTTATTTTCCATTTTCTCAGCAATTTCCTTCATTGTTTTCATCACCTGTATTTTAAATCCCCTTCTCTCATTTCTGACATTTCTTTGAAGGTAGAATCCTCTGCAATAACTACTTCATGGCCCCTTGGGGGAGTTGCTCTGGACTGGTTTTTCATGTTGCCAGGATTTTTCTGCTGTTTCTTCCACATGAGTGTTTTCTTTATCTCTTTCCTTGCCTTAATTTTCCTTTCACTTCCTCTTGCTCTTTAAGTTACTATGCCTCTGGCCTAAGGTTTTGATGATTCCTTTTGGTACAGGACTAAAAGGATGAGAAAATTAAGAAACAAGAAAGGAATATTGACAAAAAGAAGAGAGGCACAGAAAGAGGAAGACAGGGGTAAAAAAGGTATACAGTAGGAGACTTTGACCCACACATTAATATCTCCCAAACTCTGGGGGTGCTGGGTTGGGTGGTTTCCTTGAGGGTAGCAGCTCTTTACCAGCCTGAGAAGGCACAGTACCCCAACTCCACCAAATAGAGAGG
The DNA here is from genome assembly GCA_963575145.1 of Galago senegalensis. NCBI lineage: Eukaryota > Metazoa > Chordata > Mammalia > Primates > Galagidae > Galago > Galago senegalensis. Next base: position 30,436 of record CAUYTI010095598.1, on the reverse strand, counting down.
TTAAATGAAAATACTATAAATCGAACCAAACCAAACAAACAGAAAACCTTACAGAATAAAATCATGTTAAATACTAAATAACAGAATCAGAAACACTAGCAAAAATGAAGTTCTACTTATTAAAGAAGGCAACAATGGAAAATTATATTTACACTAGAAAAATTTAGAAAGAAAAAAAGCAAAATCTAGTGGGGAAAAGTTGGAGTAAAAAAAAGGAAAAACATCCAAAAATAAAGCTCGCTCGCTCTCTCTCTATATATATATATATAGAGAGAGAGAGCGAGCGAGATATAATCTTGCTGAATATTGTCTGGGCAATGGGTGATCTTCTAGGGTATGAGATGCTTATCACAATGCTGATAAAGCTATATAAGATGGAGACTGGAGGCCTCTGCTGACTTCTTCGCCCTCAAACTCCATAGGGTTGAGATCCTAATTTCTCCTCAGCCTGCTTAAGACACTTTAAGCTGTTAACCTTGGCTAAGCAGAAGCTTTCCCAGGAAAGCATGTGTCACTGGGATCTCTTCTGAAGTGGCTTCCCACTTATTGGTTGTGCCAAAACCAGCCTTAGTCTCTTCCCCTGAGGGCCGAGGATGCAAGGCAGCTGTCTTATTGCCAAACACTGAAAGCTCCAATCCTCCCTTCAGTCTCAGTCCTGGCCTCTGGTGCTGTTCACAGTCACTAGATCACTCGCCCAAGGTCTCCCAGCCTGGGCCTCATTCTTCAACCCTGAGGGCAGAGCTTACAGGGTAGCTTTCCCACAATGGTTGTCTGAAGCCTATAGCTGAACAATGATAGCTCTGTTCTGGTCCAGTGGCTGAATTCCAGACCCTGGACAATGCTTAAAGTCACCTGCAATCTCACACAAGTTCTTCCGAGGTAATTTAACTGAGTGCCCAAGTCCAAAACAACAAAACAACCCACAGGGAAGACCTTCTCTATCTGCAGTCTTACTGCTGTTGTAGGTACAGCCATGGTAGCCACCACAACCTCAGACTGAATGAATGCAGCCACTTGCCACTTCTCCCCTGCTTTTGTCCTCCTCTGGGGTTCAGAAGTCTCTTGCTATCTCCCAGCATCCCCAAAGAGATGGTTCTGGCAAAGTTCACAAGCCAGAGGTGCCTGGAGTCTTCTCTCCCCAATCTCACCATGCCCAATTGCAAAGAAGCTGTTATTCAGCTGGCATCTTGCTCTGAATCCCCTTTATTGTATTTTTAAATAATAAATTAGTAGGCATAAGTGTTTTCTTGAGTTATATGAGCTATTCTATGAAAAGAAAGAATCCTAAAAGTAGGTCATAGGAACCTCTGATTTGTAGCCAAATCAAACTGAAATTATGTATAACCTATGATCTATCCACTGTGGTTGATTTCTGGAGTTGGGGGCAGTCTTGTGGGACTCAGCTTTTAACTGTGGGGTATGTTGGCATCTCTAGTTAGATAGCATCACAGTTGAATTGGATTACAGGACACTGAGTAATCTACAGAGAATTGGAGAATTGCTTGGTATGAAAAAAATCACCCATAAAACTGATGTAATGAAGTACAGAAGTAAAGTGTTCTAGAAGTATTGAGTGTTATGAGTGAGACTATAGAGTAAAACAGTTTGATCCTCCTATACACAGTTACCAACTTGACATACAATTAGGTTCATTTGTGTCTCTTGTTTCTATTTTAGAACTTTATCTTTCTTTTTTATGATCTAATTTTATTTTTAAAATATGTAAAGTATGTAATTTGAAGGTGAAAACTATTAAGGTATGTTTAAAAACCTTAATGAAGATTTGCTTGTATTCCAAAGCCTCCCACTCTGACTTTGCACATTATCATCTCCACCAGAGGGAGCTATTTGATTTGTTTCTAGTTTGTCCTTCCAGTGTTTCTCTTTCAAACATTTTCCCTCAATTTGCATCTTAAAATCAACAAAATATGGTATATCTATGCCTAAGCAATATACACTTTAGTTCTAGGGACTTTTGGACTTCAGAGAAAGAATATCTTGCTATTTGTTATTTTCTGGACTCTTTTTTTTCCTGCTCATTATTATATTACTGAGATTTGTGCAAATTGCTCTCTAAAGCTACCGTTTACTCATTTCATTGTAGTGAACTATGTACACCATTGTGTGAATATACCACAAGTTATTTATCTTCTTGTCAATAACATTTGGTTGTTTCCAAGGTATTTTTTTCCTATCATGTATGTACTCCCATAAATATTCTTATTCATACATGTTTTGTCTTTTTCATTCTTATACATGCATACAACTTATACATATTTTAAACATGGCATTGCTAAGTAGAAAGAAATGTAATATTCTACTACAGTAACAATTGTAGGAAGATTTCCAGTTTCTGATCTGACATATAAAGAGCTTAAAAGTTATTCCCACTCAAAGGACAAGAAAAAAGCTGAATGAACTGAAAACAATTCTTCTTAGATCCCTCAGAGAATTGAGGTAACTGGGTACATCACTGTCCTGAAAATCAGAGAGAGAAGCAGACACAGAGAACCACAACTTATTAGAATAAAACTGTCCATAAGAATCAGTAATTGGAAGAAGAATTAAATTACTGGAGGCTCAGTATGAGCTAATTGGAGAGTTAAAAACTCCAAGGCTGTCCAGTGTGAAGTGGAGACCCCATACTTTTTGTGAGTTTCAGCTCCAAGAGCCCAACCAAGTTCTCATACTGAAAACAGGAGAAAAACTCTCCAGTGCTGCTGGGAGGGAAAGGGTGTGAAAGTTATCAGAAAATGAAGTCACTTTTTTTTTTTGTTTTAAAAAACAAAAGACTGACAAATAGAGCTCAGGCCATGAAGAGAAATATTCTCATAGGTGGTGCCTGTGGCTCAAAGGAGTAGGACTCTGGCCCCATATTTTGGAGGTGGTGGGTTCAAACTCAGCCCTGACCAAAACTGCAAAAAAAAAAAAAAAAGAAAAGAAAAATGTTCTCATGTATAAATGCCTGATGAAAAAAAAACTGTCACCAAAGACTTTGCAAAAAAATCATGACCTTGTACAATGGCCATAGCAACTTTTCACCAAAAATACTTCTGTGAGGACATTTGCCCAGCTGCTGCCTGTTCAACCTTGGCCGGCACAACCTTGTTATTGTAGCTGAGGATAACCATTTCAAAACAATTATGTAATCTTCCTCAGTTGTCTTCTAAAACCCTTTGTTTTCCTTTATCTCACTGAAGAGGCAGCTAGTTTACTATAGCATAAGCACTCCCACTGCAATGGCCTATTCCTGAGTAAATATCATTTTCTCTTAGGGAACCTCTCTGTTTTTTTAGATTCACAAAGGGAAAAGTAGCCACTCTGAATATAGCCAAAGCATTCTGTTCTTAACAGGAGCTGACTTTCAAAAAAGAAAAAAGCAACTATTTCCCCAGAGCATAAGTGACTAGGGTTTTATTGAGCCTAACTGACTAACTGGTCTGGGAGAAGGAGATCCAACTCCAGATCCTTCTAGTCTCAATGCTGAGAAGCACTTGTGGAGGTCACACCTCAGGCCCAGGCTCACTAGAACAGTGAGAACTATTCATAGGCATACAGAAAGCTTTCCCTCTGCTGACACCTTACCACCACATCAGTAGGGGTTTTGCTTAAGAACAGATGAATGCAACTGAGATTTTACATCTTAGACCTTGTTTAAGAAGAAATAATTAGGGAATCCAAAAGACAGTAAGGGAAAGAGAAACAAGGACATTGGAGAAATTTTAGCCTCAGACACTTATCACTATAGCAAGCAGTAAATAAGGTCTAACCCCTAACCAGATTAACAGAAAGCCTCGCAGTAAAGGCCTATTTACCTCAGTTCTCTAGTCTACCACATAATGTCCAGCTTTCAACAAAGAATTGTAAAGTCAGAAAACATACTTTGAAATCATAGAGTAAACATTAGAAGACTCAGATAAGTCAGAGGTATTGAATTATCACACTGGAAATTTAAAACAATGATGAACGTGCTATGAGCTCTCATGAAAAAAACGCAAGAACAAATGGGTAATGTAAACAGAGTGATGTTAACTCTAAAAAATAATCAAAGGAAACATTAGAAATCAAACACTAGCAGAATATCTTTGCTGTACCCATCAACAAAGTGGACATAGCTGAAGAAATCAGTGACTTGGAGAAAACATTAATACAAACTTCCAAAATTAAAATACAAATGGAAAAAAATAATGAAAAGAGAGACAACAGAATATCCAAAAACAGTGGGACAATCACAAAAAACATGAAATATATATAATGAAAATACCAGAAATAAAAGAAAGAGCAGAAGAAATATTTGAAGAATTGATGACTAAAACTTCCCTTATTAATGGTAGACACCAAATCATATCTAGGAAGTCCATAGAATAGCAAGTGAATATACCTAGGCATATCTTATCCAAATTCCATAACATCAAAAACAAGTAGAAAATCTGGACAGAAGGGGGAACAAGGGGAGGGCAGAGAGGGAAACTTATGTATAGAGATGCAAGGATGAGAATTACTTGAGACTTCTTTTTAGGAACCACACAAACATGAAGGGAATGAAGTGAAATATTTACACTACCAAAAGAAAAAATACCATTGACCTATAAATTCTGTATCCAGAAAAATTATCTTTCAAAAATGAAGGAGAAATAGACCTTCTCTGACTAATAAAATTTAAAGATGTTTGTCACCAGTAAAAACCTGCTCTGCAAGAAATGCTAAAAGAAATTCCTCAGAAAAGAAAAATAAACTTGAATCTACACACAAAGAAAGGAAAGTGCTAAAGAAGAAACAAATGAAGGTAAAAGAAAAATTTTTTTCTTCTTCATATTGATAGAATCAGGTCACTGTTCAAAATAATAATAGTGTCAGGTGTGGTGGTTCATGCCTGTGATTGCTTAAGTTCAGGAGTTCAAAATCAGCCTAGGTAATATAGTGAGGTCCCCTCATCTCTACAAAAAATATAGAAATAAGGCAGAAGTGCTGGTGTACTCTTATAGTCCGAGCTATTTGGGAGGTTGAGACAGGAGGATCACTGAGCCCAGGAGTTTGAGATTACAATGAGCTATGATGATGCCACTATTCTCTATCCCAGAGGACAGAGTAAGACCCTAGGAAGAAAGAGAGGGAAGGAAGGAAGGAAGGGAGGGAGGGAGGGAAAGGAAGGGCAACCGTGTATTTGGTGTGATTATAGTTTATGGATAAGTGGAATGAATGACTGCAATATTATAAGGAAAAGGAAGGAGTAATTAAGAATACTGTGTTATGCAGAATTAACACTACCCATGAAATGACATAATATTATTTGGAAGAAGACTTGAATTAGATATAAATACTGAAAAATCAAAGCCAATCAATAAAAAAAAGTAAAAAGAAGTATAACTGATAAGAGAGAAAATGGAATCCTATAAAATGCTCAAATGAGCTACAGAAGGCAAAAAAAAGAATGAAAGTCTACAAGAAGGGGGAAAGGGGGAGAGTCCACAAGAAACAAAGAAGAAGAATAACAAACAGAAAACAGTAACAAATGTGGTAGGTCTTTATGAACTATATTAATAATCACTTTAAATGTCAATGATGTAAATTCACAAATTTAATGACAGAGATAGTCACAGTAGACTAAAACCAAATTATATATTGTCTATAAGAAATACACCTTAAATATAAAGACACAGATAGATTAAAAGTAAGATAAAGATATAACATGTTAATACCAATGAAAAGAAATCTCAAGTAGCTATAGTAATTTTGGATAAAGCAGACTTCAGAACAAGGAAAATTATCAGGGATAAAGAAGGACATTACATAATAATAGAAGAATCAATTCTCCAAGAAGACATAATAATTCCTAATTGTCATGCACCTAATAACAAAGCATCAAAATATACAAGACAAAACTGATAGAACTGCAAGGAGACATAGATAAATCCACTATTATGTTTAGAGACAACCATACACCTCTTTTACAGCCTACAAATCTGACAGAAAATTAGTAAGGACATAATTGAGCTGAACAGCACCACAACACAACTGGATCTACTGGAATCTATAAAATATATCATCCAGGTCGCACCTGTGGCTCAGTGAGTAGGGCACTGGCCCCATATTCCGAAGGTGATGGGTTCAAATCCACCTCACACAAACCACAGCAAAAAAATAGCCAGGCACTGTGGTGAGCGCCCATAGTCCCAGCTACTCAGGAGGCTGAGGCAAGAGAATCACCTAAGCCCAGGAGTTGGAGGTTGCTGTGAGCTGTGTGATGCTGCCACAGCACTCTACCAAGGGTGGTAAAGTGATATGATGTTTCTCTAAAAAAAAAAAATGTCATCCAACAACAGAAGAATCTATATTCTTTCCAAGTTCACACAAAACAAACATTATGATAAGCACCATTCTGGGCCATAAAATGTACCTTAACAATCTCAAGTGAATAGAAATGACACAAAATATCCTCTTGGAATACAATAAATAGAGTTAAAATTCTATTCACTCTTTAGAAATCAAAAACAGAATGATAGCTGGAAAACCTCCCTCCAAAATACTAGAGGTTAAATAATACACTTCCAAATAAACATATGTTAAAGAAAGCTCAAGTGAAATTAAAAAAATACAAGGTGGGATAATTAAGTTCGTGAACTTATCACTATGTGCTGATATTGGCAGCACTGCACAAACAACTCTGTTAGGTTTCATAACCTTGGTATATCAAAGTCTCATGGTTGTGTTTGTGTTGACTTGTGATGACGTTCTGCCAAATGGCAATCATTATCATTGTTGAATGCTTTTATGTACTGTTGCAAGAATGCTGGAGCAAAGAGTGGAAGAGAAATCAAGGGCATGTTAGTTCAAGTTTTGAGGGTAAATGCCCAGAAGAAAACAAACAACAGTGTACAAATGAATTAAATGTATCTCTGTGGGAAGAGAAAATGTCACTGATGAAGAGAGATCAGGGTAGCTAGTAATCAGCAGAACTGAGAAAAACATTGCAAAAATTCATTGAATTATGTGTTAAAATAATCAGCAAACTGTGAGAAGCATAGCAGACTAAATAAATATCAATAGAGAAATAGTTTGAAAAACCTTAACTGCAAATCTTGGCATGAGAAAGGTGTGTGCAAAAATGGTCTTGAAGAAGCTCAGAAATGAAAAAAAGCAAAGAGATCACGGTACTGTCTATGAGGGAATTTTTAGCTGAAAAACAAATAATTGTATTGGAACACTCTCCTTACTCACCTGATTCGGCCCACATTAACATTTTTCTTTACCTGAAGGTAAAGGAAATACTGAAAGGAAGACATTTTGATGATATTCAGGACATCAAGTGTAATACAATGACAGATCTGATGGACATTCCAGAAAAAGAGTTCAAAAATTGCCATGAAGGATGAACTAGGTGCTGGTGTCAATGCATAGCTTCCCAAGGAGTGTACTTCAAACGTTACCATAGTGAGATTCAGCAGCGAAGTATGCAGCACTTCTAAGATGAGTTCACAAACTTAATAGTCAGAGCTTGTATTTTGATCTAAATGTAAATGAAAATACAACTTATCAAAATTTGTGGGATAGAGTAAAAGCAGGACATTGAGGGAAATTTATAGCATTGGGTGCATATAGGAGAAAAAGAGAAAGAACATAAAATGAATAACTAAATTCTACCTTAGAAAACAAGGAGAAAATTGGATTCAAAGAAAGTAGAACAAAAGAAATAAAAATTAGAGCAGAAATCAATGACATTAAAAACCAGAAACCAACAGAGAAAATGAAGAAAATAAATGGTGGTTCTTAAAATACATCAATAAAAGTGATAAATCTCTAGCTTATTTAATTCAGGGGGAAAAAGGATAGAGATAAGATACAACTTACCAATCCTGTAAATGACTTTAGAAGAAAAAATAAAGAATACTATGCAAAATCTGAACTCACAAATTTGAAAACTTAGATGAAATGGACCAATTCCTTGAAAGACACAACTACCAAAACTCATGCACACACAAATAGGCAATCTGAATAGACTCTTATTTATTTAGAAAGCTGAATTAATAATTAACAACTTTACAAAACAAAGTTGAGGCCCAAGTGACTTCATTGGTAGAGTCTACCAAACATTTAAGAAAGAAATTGTATCAATTCTTCACAGTTTTCTACGGTAAATTTAATGGTGCCGGGTAGAAAATATTCTAACTCATTCTATGAGGTTGGCAATACCCCTATACAAAAATCAGGCAACAACATTATAAGAAAAAACTGCTACAGATCAGTATCTGTTATGATCATGAACACATACATACTTAACAACATTTTAGCAAATCAAATTCAACAATGATAAAATATTACACACCACAATTAAGTGGGATATATTCCAGATATGCAAGGCTTTTTCAAAATTTGAAAATGAATTGGATTAATGCATCATATCAATAGGCTACCGAAGAAAACTCATATGGCTATATCAACAGGTGCAGGAAAAGCATTTAACACCCATTTGAGGTAAAAAACAAATCAACACTTTTGCAGCTGGGAACAGGGGAAATGTCCTCAACCTGATAAAAAAAAATCTGCAAAACTCTATAGCTAACACATACTTAAGGATGAGAAATTATACACTTTCATGCTAAGATCAGGAACAAGGCAAAGTTACACTCATGCCTGTAATCCCAGCACTTTGGTAGAAAAGAAGGTAAAGAGTGCCCTCATTATTCTTATTCAACACTGTCCTCAAATTCTTAGGTAATGCAATAAGACAAGAAAAGAAAAGAAAAAGTATATATATAGGAAAATAAGAAATAATTATATGATGACCTCATTGTCTGTGAAAAAATCCCAAGGAATCAACAGAAAATCTGCTGTAACTAATGGGTGATTATAGCAAGGATATAGGATAGAAGATACAAATGTTGATTACTTTCTTATGTACCATCAAAGAACAATTAGAATTTGGCTACAAAAATACAATATCATTTATATTAGCACCAAAAAATGAAATTCTTGGAAATATATATAACAAAATAGGTACAAGATTTATATAAGGAAAACTATAAAACTCTGATGAAAGAAATTAAAAATCTAAATGGAGATACATGTATATTCCATGTACATGAACAAGGGCCCATCAATCCATCAATGGATTAATAAACTTCAGTATGTGTATACCATGTGCATGCCAACTTTAGTATGTGTATACTATTCAACCATTTAAAAAGACAAAGACTTTACTTTTTTTATATTAACCTGGACGGAGTTGAAGAACATTCTCCTTAGTAAAGTATTACAAGAATGGAAAAACAAGAATCCAATGTACTCAATACTAATGTAACAATTACATGCCCACACAAGAGAAAAATGTAATTAAATTCAAGTGTCAGGGAGGGTGAAGGAGGAAAGAGGATTGGTAAGCTCTCACCTAATGGGCACAATGTAAGCATATATGGTGCACCTCCTGGATGAAGGGCTCAACTACAACTTGGACTTTACATAACAAATGCAAACAATGTAATCTAATCATTTGTATTTTTCATATTAATCTGAAATTTTAAAAAAAGAAAGAGAAAATAATAAATCAACATTTACATGCCCATATGGAAATCACACTCATTGGAAATCAAGCAAGTGGAAAGGGGGAGGAGAGGAGTAGAACATTCACACCTAACGGGTACAACACACATTATCTGGGTTATGGGCACACTTACAACTTTGGCACAAATTGTACAAAAGCAATTTATGTAACCAAAACATTTATACCCCCATAATATTCTGAATTTTTTTTTATTGTTGGGAATTCATTGAGGGTACAAAGAACCAGATTACACTGATTATTTGTATCTGAATTTTTTTTTTAATTTAACAAAAGAAACCTGACTCTATCTGCAAGCTCCTCTCTACCTCTCTCCATTGCCTCTCTGACCCATCTCCTGCTATTCTTCACAATCACTTGGCCTCAGATACTCTGTCCTCCTTGCTATTCTTCAGGCATGTCAGCTATAATCATGGTTCATGATCTTTGCATTTGCTGTTTCCTCTTTCCAACACTTCCTTCATATCTCTGCTTCAACCAGAGAAGCCTTCCCTCACCACCAAATACAAAATTACAAATGTTCCCCCTCCATACTCTTGTCTGTCTCTCCTGGGTTTATACTTTTCTTCTTACCATAGCATTTGTTGCCATCAGACATAATGTCTATTCTTTATTTTGTTAATGTCCATCTACCTTGCTAAAACATGCCCTCATGAGGGCAGAGATCTTCAGAAAATAATAATAAATAAATAAATAAATATAAAAAATAAAATAAAATAAAATTTTGGTTCCCTATGTTAGAACGAGGTTTTTTTGAATTATTAATCTGTTCTCAGTATATTTCACAATATACGTTTTGATTTTAGATCTGAAATCTATTTCTTTATGTTTTCAACCATCTCTAAACTGCAGCTTTATAGTTTGGAGCAACGTTTTCTTCCAATATAGTTTGATTCTATACTTTGGCTTTTCTCAATGTATCTAAATTGTTTTATGTAACCAGTAAATTTCACATGCTTTTACTTTGTCTAAGAGCCATGTAATCTCCTACTCAAGGTACTGGTTTTCTTGTTCACATGCCTCTACGATATGGTCTGCATTGTAACCTTGGGAAAGCACTTGTCCTACATCTGATTGAGTTCAAGTACCTCTTCATCAGGTTCAACTTCCAGGTGATTTAAACGGGCTTCCCATAAGGAAAAACAATCATACCATGGGAGGTTTTTCTTTACATTTTGGTAACTGGCCTAAGAAACCAAAATTTTACATTTTACCAAGATAATTCCCTGTGTTTCATGTTGTCTTTATTGAGTTTTTGATTACTTAAGAAAACTGAGCCTTCAAAGGGTTAAGATTTTTTTAATCCATGTAACTTTCTGTATTTCTTTTGAAATCTTTTAATTATCACTCTAGTTAAATAAATAACTATTACCTCACAGTGACCTATGATCCTGTTTTGATCAAGTTTTCTGAATCTTTTGACATCTTTGGCATATTTCCCTATGATTATATTTTAAGTCTTTTTCTTTTTTTTTGTACCTTGAATTAAGTTTGAGGTGAACTTCTCAAAGTTTATAAAAGAGACATATTGAACTAAATCAGGCTTATATGAAATGTTAATATGGGAGTGATATTGTATGGGAAACATTGTCAAATGACAAGTGTTAGACTTTCTTTAAGTTACATTTGTGAGCATGTTATTCACATAAATATTCCAAAATTATATACAAATTTCAGAAATATGTCTTCAGTCACATTCTGTAGTTACATCATATGCCACAAAAATAACCAAATTTCCAGCCTGGGCAATGGAGCAAGACCATGTATTTTTTTTTAAAGTAAGCAAATGGGGGGAGGGAGCAAGACAGTGGCTGAGTAATAGCTTCTTTGCAACAGGGCTCCATAAGATTGAGGAGAGAAGACTCCAAGCACCTCTGGCTTGTGGGATCTGCCCAGAAACATCCCTCTGGGGACCTAGGGATACAGTGAGAGACTTCTGGACCCAAGGAGGAGAACAAAATCAGTGGAAAACTGGCAAATGATTGTGTTCATTTGGTCTGTGGCCATGGCTGCCACAGCTGCCACAGTAATTACAACAGCAGCATGGCTGCCACAGTAATTACAACAGCAGCAAGACTGCAAACAGGGAAAATCTTCCCAGTGGGCTGTTTTATGTTTTGTTTTGTTTTGTTTTTAGACTTGGAGACTCGGTGGAACTACCTCAGGAGAACTTCGGTGAGAGTGCTAATGACTTTAAGTGTTGTCTAGAGCCCCAGACTGAGCCTCTGAGCCTGAACAGAGCTAATACTGTTTAGTTGTGAGCCATGTGCACAGGCCCGCCCTCTGGGTCACAGAGTAAGGCCTGGGCTGGGAGACCTTGGATGAGTGACGTAGTGAGCTAATACTGTTTAGTTGTGGGCCATGAGCACAGGCCTGGCCTCAGGGTCAAGAGCTAATACTGTTTAGTTGTGGGCCATGTGCACAGACCCGCCCTCAGGGTCACAGAGAAGACCTGGGCTAGGAGACCTTGGATGAGTGATTTAGTGACTGAGCAGCACCAAAGGTCTGGACCAAGATTCTGGGTAAGAGCAGAGATTTCAGTGTTTTGCAGTAGCAGGGCTGCCTTGCAGCCTTGGTGCTCAGGGACATAGAGTGAGACTGGTTTTGGTGCACTGGGCAGCCGCATCAGGAGAGATCCCAGCAACAAATGCTTTCCTGGGAAAGCTTCTGCTTAGTCAATGTTAATAGTGTAAAGTGTCTTTCAAGCAGGCTGAGAAGAGATTTAGGCTCTCAACCCTTCAGGGTTTGCAAAATCAGCAGAAGCCTCCAGTCCATCTCATACAACTGTATGAGCACTGTGATTAACATCTCATACCACAGGAGATCACCTGTTCCCCCAGACGATATTCTGCAAAATATATATATCCTGCTTTGTTTTGGTTTGTTTTGCTTTTTTAATTTCAACATTTTCCCTCTAGATTTTTTTTCTTCATTTTTTTTCTTTCTTCATTTTTCTAGTGTAAATATAATTTTCTCATTATTTTTTCTTTCTTCATTTTTCTAGTGTAAATATAATTTTCCATTGTTGCCTTTTATAATAATAAAAACTTCATTTCTGCTAGTATTTCTGCCCCTATTATTTGGGTTTTTCCCCAATATTATCCCATAAAGTTTTCTGTTTGTATGCTTTGGTTTGATTTATAGTATTTTTGTCTTTCCTCTCTATTTGGTGGAGGTGGGGTACTCTGTCTGAACAGACTGGCAAAGAGCTGCTGCCCTCAAGGGAACCACCCAATCCAGCAACCCCAGAGGTTGGAGGATTTTAAGGTTGGGTTTAAGTACCTTACTGTACACCTTTATTACTCCTGACTCCCTCTTTCTGTGCCTCTTTTATTTTTGTCAATATTATCTCTTACTCACTCCATCTCCTTTCTCTTTTCTATTTTTTAAAAATATTTTTCAAATATTTTAAAATCTCTTTTAAAATATGAAGAATATGGAAAGGATATAGCAGAGCTGAAGGAATTGAAGCAGTCAATTAGGGAACTTAAAGATGCAATAGAAAGTGTCAAGAACAGATTAGACCATGCAGAAAAAAGAATCTCAGAGGTAGAGGGCATAGCTCTTGAGATAATTCAGATAGTTAAAGAGGCAGAAAAAAAGGAGAGAGAAAGCAGAACATTCAATGACAGAATTACAGGACTTTATGAAGTGTTCTAACATAGGAGTTATAATGTATCCCAGAAGGGGAAGAAGAATGCAAAGGAATGAAAGCCATACTAGAGAATATTATAAATGAAAACTTCCCAAATATTACCAAAGATTCTGACACACTCCTTTCAGATAAATATCAGACCCCAGGTCACCTCAACTCTAATGGAGCTTCTCCAAGACACATTGTGATGAAACTGTCCAAAGTCAATACAAAAGAAAAGATTTTGCAAGTTGCGAAGAGTAAGCAACAATTGACCTACAGGGACAAATCCATCAGGGTTACTGCAGACTTCTCTAATGAAATTTTTCAAGCAAGAAGACAATGCTTGAACATGCTTTAATCTGCTTAAACAGAATAATTTCCAGTCCAGAATTCTATATCTTGCTAAGTTAAGCTTTAAAACTGATAGAAAAATCAAATCTTTTACTGATATGCAAACATTGAGGAAATTTGCCACAATAAGACCAGCTCTACAGGAAATACTTCAACCTGTTCTACACACTGACCATCACAATGGACCAACAGCAAAGTAAGCACTCAAAAATTAAAGGGCAGAACCTAGCTTCCACAATGATGCAAAAGACAAAATTAAACAATGAACTTTCACAAAATAAGATGAATAGAATACTATCACACTTATTGATTATCTCAATAAATGTTAATGGCTTGAATTCCCCAATGAAGAGGGGAAGACAAATTAAAATTCAGAGTTAAGGATTGTAAGACAATTTTTTATTTTATTTATTTATTTATTTATTTATTTTGTAGAGACAGAGTCTAACTTTGTCTTTAAAAGACAAATTTGTCTTTATTTATTTGTCTTTAAAAGACAAATTAAAATTCAGAGTTAAGGATTGTAAGACAATTATTTATTTATTTATTTATTTATTTTTGTAGAGACAGAGTCTAACTTTATCACCCTCAGTAGAGTGCCATGGCATCACAGCTTGCAGCACCTCCAGCTACTGGGATTAGGCGATTCTCTTGCCTCAGCCTCCCAAGTAGCTGGGACTAAAGGCGCCCACCACAATGACCAGCTATTTTGTTGTTGTTGTTGCAGTTTGGCTGGGGCTGGGTTTGAACCTGTCACTTTTGTATATGGGGCCGGTGCCCTACTGACTGAGCCACAGGCACAACCCTGTAAGACAATTTTTTAGGTAAACAGAACTAAGAAAAGAGGGTTTGCAATCTTATTTTCAGATACATATGGATTTAAAGCAACTAAAGTTGAAAAAGATAAAGATGGTCACTTCATATTGGTCAAGAGAAAAAGGCAACAAGAAGACATTTCAATTCTAAATATTTATGCACCCAACTTAAAGGCTCCCAGATTCTAGAAACAGACCTTAATTAGTTAGAGCAATCTGATATCCTATAACTCCATATAACTCCTAACACTCCTCTTACAGAGCTGTACAGATCCTCTAAACAGAAATTAAACAAAGATACAAGGGACTTGTATCTAAATGAGACCCTAGAACAGCAGTTCTCAACCTGCGTGTCATGCCCCACAGGAGCTGTATTAAAGGGCCATGGCATTGGGAAGGTTGAGAACCACTGCCCTAGAACAACTGTGCTTGATGTATATAGAACACTCCATCACGAAGCTAAGGAATATACATTCTTCTCATTAGCCCAAGGAACATATCCTATGACACAAAACAAACCTCAACAGAATCAAATGAATTGAAATTTTACCTTGTATCTTCTCAAACCATAAGGCATTAAACTCAACTCCAACAAAAACGTTCAACCCCACACAAAGGCATGGAAATTAAACAACCTTGTGCTGAATGACAGTTGGGTGCAGGAAGAAATAAAAGAGAAAATTATTAACTTCCTTGAGCATAACAACAATGATGACACAAGCTACCAAAACCTGTGGGATTTAGCAAATGCAGTCCTCAGAGGAAAATTTCTTGCTTTAGATGCCTATATCAGAAAAAGAACTCATCAACAAACTCACAAGTCATCTTATGGAACTAGAAAAATAAGAACAATCTAAGCCTAAACCCAGCAGAATAAAAGAAATATCCAAAATTAAATCAGAGATTAATGAAATTGAAAACAAAAGAATCATTCAGATAATTAATGACGCATTTTATTTATTTGAAAAAATAAATAAAATAGATAAACCTTTGACCAGACTAACTAGAAATAGAAAAGTAAAATCTCTAGTAACCTCAATCAGAAAAATGATAAAGGGGAAATAACAACTGATGCCACAGAGATACAAGATATTATCTCTGAATACTACCAGAAACTCTATGCCCAGAAATTTGACAATATAAAGGAAATGGATCAATATTTGGAATCACACCCCCCTCTCCCTAGATTTAGCCAGGAATAAACAGAAACAATACAAAATCTTCCAACAAAAAAGCCCTCATCTGGATAGCTTCACACTAGAATTCTATCAAAACTTCAAAGAAGAGATTAGTCCCATTCTGCAGAAATTATTACAAAAAATTGAGGAGAAAAGAATCTTCCCCTACATTTTCTATGAAGGAAACATCACCCTGATACCAAAACCAGGAAAAGACCCAACTAAAAAGAAGGACTTTAGACCAATTTCACTAATGAATATAGATGTAAAAATTCTCAACAAAATCCTAGCCAATAGATTACAGCTTATCATCAAAAAAGTCACACATCATGATCAAGTAGGTTTCATCTCAAGGATGCAAGGCTGGTTTAACATATGCAAGTCCATAAACATAATTCATCATATCAACAGAAGCAAAAAACAAAGACTATATGATCTCAATAGATGCAGAAAAAGCATTTGATAAAATCCAGCATCCTTTTCTAATTAACACACTGAAGAGTATAGGCATAGGTGGCACATTTCTTAAACTGATTGAAGCTATCTATGACAATCCAACAGCTAATATTTTACTGAATGGAGTAAAACTGAAAGCTTTTCCACTTAGAACTGCAACCAAACAAGGTTGTCCTCTATCACCACTACTATTCAGTATTGAAAATTCTAGCCAATACAAGCAGGCAAGAGAAGGAAATGAAGGCCATCCAAATGGGAGCAGAGGAGGTCAAACACTCCCTTGTTGCTGACAATGTGATCTTATGCTTATAGTACCCCAAAGATTCAACCACAAGACTCCTGGGAGTTATCAAAAAATACAGTGATGTCTCAGGATATAAAACAAATGTCCACAAGTCAATAGCCTTTGTATATACCAATGACAGGCAAGATGAAAAGTTAATTAAGGATACAACTCCCTTCACTGTAGCTGCAAAGAAAATGAAATACCTAGGAATATACCTAACAAAAGAGGTGAAGGAACTCTATAAAGAAAATTACGAAACCCTAAGTAAAGAAATAGCAGAGGACCTTAACAAATGAAAGAACATACCATGCTCATGGCTGGTAGGAATCAATATTCTTAAAATATCTATAGTTCCCAAAACAATCTACAGATTCAATGCCATCCCTATTAAAAATACCAACATCAGGGCATGGTGCAGGGGCTACAGGGGGCTTGGGCACTGGGGACTCAGCTGCAGCCAGCTGACCAGCAGGCAGCAAGAGCACAGGGCCACCTGGTGTGAGCCCCTAACACCCCATGGCACGATTAAAAACAGAAAAAATACCAACATCATACTTTCAAGACTTGGAAAAAGTGATTCTTCATTTTGTATGGAACCAGGAAAAAAACCCATATAACTAAGGCAGTTCTTAGTAATAAAAAGAAAGCCATGGGAATGAGCATACCAGACTTAAGGATGTACTATAAGGTCAAGACAGCATGGTACTGGCACAAAAAAATAGAGACATAGACATCTAGAATAGAATAGAAAACAAGGAAATGAAACTCACATCTTAAAACCACCTAATCTTCAATACACCAAACAAGAACATACACTGGGGGAAAGACTCCCTATTCAATAAATGGTGCTGGGAGAACTGGATATCCACATGTAAAAGATTGAAACTGGACCCGCACCTTTCGCCACTCACAAAAATTGACTCAAGATGAGTAAAGAAATTTAAGGCATGAAATGATAAAAATTCTCAAAGAAAGCATAAGAAATACACTGTAAGATACTGGCCTGGGGAAAAGACTTTATGAAGACTTCCATGGCAATTGCAGCAACAACAAAAATAAATAAATGGGACTTAAATGAATTGAAAAGCTTCTGTATTCTGTACAGATAAGTAGACAACAACCAAAGCAAATAGACAGCCAACACAATGGGAAAGGATATTTGCATACTTTGAATCAGACAAAAGCTTGATAACTAGGATCTGTAGAGAACTCAAATTAAGCCCCATGAAAAAAGCCAATAATCCCATATATCAGTGGGCAAGAAAAATGAATAGAACCTTCTCTAAAGAAGACAGACAAATGACTAACAAACATATGAAAAAATGCTAATCATCCCTAATTATCAGAGAAATGCTAATCAAAACCACCCTGAAATATCATCTAACCCCAATGAGAATGGCCCACATCACAAAATCTCAAAACTACAGATGCTGGCATGGATATGGAGAGAAGGGAACACTTTTACACTGCTGGTGGGACTACAAACTAATACAATCTTTTTGGAAGGAAGTATGGAGAACCTTCAAAGAACTCAAGCTAGACCTCCCATTTGATCCTGCAATCCCATTACTGGGCATCTATCCAGAAAGAAAAAAATGTTATCATAAGGACATTTGCACTAGACTGTTTATGGCAGCTCAATTTACAATTGCCAAAACGTGGAACCAGTCTAAATGCTCACCAACCTAGGAATGGATTAACAAGCTGTGGTATA
The DNA here is from genome assembly GCA_963575145.1 of Galago senegalensis. Lineage (NCBI taxonomy): Eukaryota > Metazoa > Chordata > Mammalia > Primates > Galagidae > Galago > Galago senegalensis. The sequence goes on along the minus strand of CAUYTI010095598.1, from coordinate 12,443 downwards.
TGTATACCATGGAATACTATTCAGCCATTTAAAAAGATGGAGACTTTACATCCTTTGTATTAACCTGGATGGAAGTGGAACACATTATTCTTAGTAAAGCATCACAAGAATGGAGAAGCATGAATTCTATGTACTCAATTCTGATATGAGGACAATTAATGACCTAGTACATGGTGGGGAGTAGTGTAAAGGGAGAGAAAAGAAGGGAAGGAGGTTGGGGGTGGGGGAAGGGAAGAGCAGAGAGAGTGACAGAAGGAGGGGTGGGGGGGTCTAAGTATGTGACACACCTTTTGGGGGTAGGACAATTATAAGAGGGACTTTACCTAACAAATTCAATCAATGTAACCTGGTTCTTTGTACTGTCAATGAATCCCCAACAATAATAAATACATAAATCTTTTTTTTTTTTACTTTTTTGGTCATTTTTTTATTTAAGTGGATTTGGGGGTCTAGTGGGTGTTTTCTGTTACATGGGTGAACTGCATAGTGAAGAAGACATCTAAGCTTTTTTTGTTGTTGTTTGAGACAGATTCTCAAGCTGTTGCTCTGTGTAGAGTGCTATGTTGTCATAGTCATAGCAACCTCCAACTCTTGGGCTCAAGCTATCTTCTTGCCTCAGTTTTTCTATTTTCAGTAGAGACGAGGCCTTGATTTTGTTCAGGCTGGTCTCAAACTTGTGAGCTCAAGTAATCCACATGCCCCGGCCTCTCAGAGTGCTAGGATTATAGGCATGAGCCACCACACCTAGCCATAAAATTCATAATTCATTTCTCTCCCGGTAAATGGTTCTTTTATGATTAACTAATGACCCTCTTTATTCCTAAGGAATTTTTTCCCTCCTGTTGTTGTTGTAAAGTTTATTTTCCTATATATTTACATTTCTCCATAAGCCTTCGTTATATTAGTATTTGCCAAATACCTATTTTCCCTTTCCCTTCATTATCAAACTTTGTGTAATTATATTTTGGGAGGATCTCTGGTAAAGAGTATATAACTGGATTTTTAAAACATCATCTATCTCTGACTTTTCACATGCAGATGACATTGGCTGTGATTTCTGATGCTTTGGGGTTTGTCTCCATCACCTAAACTTCCACTTTACTGTGCTCAAGCTTTCGAACTATCCCACCCTACCCTACCCCGATCTCAGTCACCATGAGATCAGCTTCTGAGCTCACAGTGTAGCTTTGCATTTCTTATGCCTTTCACCGGAATTCCTTAAACCTGAGGGGTCCTTTATTCTTAAGATGGACTTGCATTATTGAAAAAGTTATATTTTGTCCAACATTTATTGTGTATGTTTGCTTGTGTGTACGGAATAGGAACAAGGCCCATATCAGCTTTTTCCTCCATGCTGTTGAAAGTTTACTACATACTTTGCCTGCTTTCTTACCACATACGGATGGGAGCTTTTGAGCTTTTGTTATATCACACCATTAAGACATATAATATAAAAAGTAGTATCAACAATGGCTGGATACTTTCCAGATATATATGGGCACATATATATATATATACATGAATATATGGAGGGCACCAAAAAAGTATACACATTTTAAGAAAGGAAAAAAACACTGTATTAAAATTGTAATACTCAAGTCATAATCCTCAAGTCGTGAGTATAATAGTCAAGTCGTGTAATACTCATGTTTGACTTCTGCAATTATATGAAGTACTGATATAATATATAAGCTAACAAAAGCTATTGGTATATATTATTACAATTTTAATACAGTTTTTTTCCTTTCTTAAAATGTGTATACTTTTTTAGCACCTTCTGTATTAGAATTGGGACTTTCCCCCCAAATATAGGAGCCCAATATATAAACACAGAACAAGAGGTTGATAAAACAGCCCTGTCTACTCAGCCATAACCCACCCCCGGCTTTCCCTGAGTGCCTATTTGGAGCACAGCTGGAAAACTTCCCGCCAATAGCTCAGGCATTCTACACATGGCTCATGTGTTTAACCATGTCTATCTCAAATGCATGGAAATGCAAAGCTTCTCTTTGCAATCTCCTAAGTAATTTGCCCATCTGATTTCATTTGAATTAGAAAAGAACAGAAGTTGTCAACGTCTAACAATATATTTTGTTAAAATTCCCCAACAGTCTGTTGTCCCAGGGTAGGTAACAAGGCTTACGTGAGTTTACATGTTTAAATGGCATAAAAAGAGGATGATTGTGCAAATTAGAGGGCTTGAATTTCCACTCCTGGGTCTGCTAATGTCTGCCTGTGACACTCTTGAGTCTCTATTCCCATCATTTCTTACATCTATAAGTGAGTTGGATTAGATAATCTGGAAATTCATTTCTATCTTTGATGAACTAAAGGACTTGCTTTGACCACCAGAATGAGCAGAATAGATGACATACGCCTTTGGGCTCAATCCTCAGAATGCCTTGCAGCCCCTATTCTTGCTGGTTTTGTAATCCTCCAGCATGTGAACAAACCTGGGATAGCTGGCTGACCACAGGCGCATGGCCAACGCCAGCCCCACCCAGGCTAGAACCAGCCAGCTGAGTCAAGCCCAAATGTTTGACTAGAATTAAGTTGCTAAATAAATGGTTGCTGTTTTTTGGTTGTTGTTGTTGTGTCATTGTTTGTTTTTGTTTTTGAGACAGAGTTTCACTGTGTTGCCCTTAGTAGAGTGTTGTAGCATCACAGCTCACAGCAGCCTCCAACTCTTAGGCTTAAGTGGTTCTCTTGACTCAGCCTCCCACATAGCTGGGACTACAGACATCCACCACAATACCTGGCTATTTTTTGGTTGTAGTTGTCATTGTTGTCTTGACAGGCCTAGGCTGGGTTTGAACCCACCAGCTCCTGTGTATGTGGCTGGTGCCTTAGCCGCTGAGCTACAGGCACCGAGCCAAATGGTTGCTGTTTTAATCCATTAAGATCAAAGTGTCTATTATGCAACAACACTACCATGTCATTGTTCTATTCTGATGCAATAAATATTCGAGAGGTGTGTACTCAGGCCTTACCAGGACCTCTCTAGAGCCTTCTGCTAAGAGGCCATCTGCAGTTGCCTCTCCATCCTCCAGGCCAGAGAGAGTTGTCTGAGAGCCCTCTGGCATATTTCAGACGGACAAGGAAAACTGCCTGGAGGAGACTTACACTTTCAGGAATAGAAACTTCTCTGAAAGACATATCAGGGAAGATTTATCGAGGCAGTCGTGTGCTCTGACAACAGATCAGCTCTTGCATGCCTCAGTCCAACACTCCCTGTAGGTCACTGGGTTGGTGCTGGTGCTGTCCCCGGCTGCTTCTCTTAGGAGGGGCATGTAGTCAAGGGAAGGAAAGCCAGAAACCTCGGGCAAATGCTCCCCAACTAAAGATGCCTGTTTTTCCTTATCTTTGCAGGTGGCAGGGCTCATGTATACCATGCTGTAAAAGTGCATTTCCATAAGCACACCAGCACATTCTCACAACAGCCCTGGACAAAAAGAGTGGCAGGTATGACACATCCCCAAGTGCTAGGATTGGAATCCTGAGGATGATAAGTTTCCCTGAGGACCCACTGCACTTACAGTAGGGTTTGAGTTCGAAACAAGGCTTTCTGTCTCTGAATTCTAGACTTTTCACCACACAATAATGCTTCCCAATCATACATATTGTCAAAGGCTACTTGAGTTGGAGGAGACCTATGGGAATAGCCCATCACCTTTGCTTTCCAAATTAACAACAATAAAGATTTATTAGGTACTTAGCATGTTCAGTACAGTCTGCTGAGTACTTTACATACATTAACTCTAATCCTCCCAGCCTCCCTATGAGGTGGCTGACGGTACACTTGCAGATTAGGTAATAGAGATTTAGTGCATAAGTCATTTCCAAAGTGTAGAAAGAGCTGGGATATGAATCCATATCTGCCTGACTCTCATCTGAGCACATCGCCGCAAAGCCACACAGCCTCTCAGATGGGGACACTGAGGCCTTGGGAGTGGAAGGTTTCATCTAAGATCATGCAGCTGGTTTGATTAATTGTCCATTAGTTCCCCAAACATGAATTGAGCTTCTGTTATTTGTCAGGAAGTAGGCTAGCCAATCGGAACGCCGGCATGGCATGGAAATAGTGGCTGCAATTGAGGAGATTAATAAAGAGAGAAGAAGAGAAGTGGCCATAAATTGCTCAAATAAAAGGGAATGACTGACACATATCTCCAGGAACACAGTGAAGAGGTTATCAAAGCTTCCAGCAGTGTTTCTCAACCCATTTGATCTCATGGTACACTTGAACCCGTAGTTAAACCTCTGATGCAAACTTAAATTATGTTGATTTCCCCTCCCCAAGAAAAAGAATTAAAAAAAGAATATATTTATGTACTTTGAACTTCTTTCAAAAATATGTTAATTTTAAAATTTTCACAGCACATCTAAGATCCTCTCATGCACGCCAGTGTGCCGCAGCGGACGAGTTGAAAATCACTGGCTTGGGGGAATGTGTACAACTTTCCTGCAGGAAAAATCGAAACAAAAGATTCATGGAGAAAATGGACTTAGGGTTTTGTTTCAAAGGAAAGGTAGACTTTAGGTGTTGGCAATGGGGAAGAGGAGAACAATCAAGCCAGTGGAACATCAGAGAGGTGGAGAAAAGAGATACCATTTCAGCACAGACTCAGGGCTCATCTCCAGGGGCCAGATCTACCTGGTCCCCCTCTTGACCTTTGCACCTTCTCGTCATTTAAGGTGAACTTCATTTCAGTGATGTAGTGTCAAAACTTCCTTTGGCAAAGGGACCATGAACCCCACTCCAAAGTCCTCTGTAGGAAGAAAAGGCTGCCAGGGGATAAAATATGGGGGGGGAAAGACGGGAATCAAAAGCACATATGGATGGGTCCTGGGGCTTCCTGTTCAGGGTTGAAGCAAACCAGCAACCTAGTAAGACAACTAACTAAAGTCATTAATCTTTCTGACTATTTGCTTCCAACTAAGTAAATAATTTATTGCCAGTTACTAATAAAAAAAAATATATATAGGTGTATTAAAGAAATCTGCCTTCCAGGACAGTGCTCCACAGTAAAAGGCACTGGAGCCTGCTGATCAGAGAGGATACAGCAGGCCTCTCCTCCCTAGCAGGAAGATACAGTTCGGGACAAAATCCAGGGTCTGACTCTGCTGGAGGATTTGGTGCTTCCCAGCATCTGCCTCATTCATGTTTTCTTCCAGATATTCCCATGATGCCCTGCACAGCTCACCCCCACGTGCCTCTCTCTGTATATTTTATTTCTTCTTCAGTAATGTCTTCCCAGCCTCTCTCCCTGGTTAATATCAAGGCATTATTTAAGGATTACCCCCTCTGGGGGAGCCTAATTAGTCTCCTAGTTTAGTAAACACCCCAAGGCAGCCCATGCCATGTTGTTTTCATTGTGGTGCAAATGTCTAAGCAGCCACTTCTTTCAATAAATGAGGAGGTGCTGGTGGACAGAGATCTGGGTGCCACATCCTACACACGCCTGGCATAGTGAAAAGTTGAGAGGATGCCTTAAAAAATGCACAGGGCAAGGCTGGGCACGGTGGCTTCCTCCTGTAATCCTAACACTCTGGGAGGCCAAGGCGGGTGGATTGCCTGAGCTCATGGGTTTGATACCAGACTGAGCAAGAGTGAGACCCTGTTTCTAAAAATAGCCGGGCGTTATGGTGGGTGCCTGTAGACCCAGCTACTTGGGAGGCTGAGATAAAAGAATCACTTGAGTACAAGAGTATGAGGTTACTGTGAGCTGTGACGCTACAGCACTCTACCAAGGATGACAAAATAAAACTCTGTCTCCAAAAAAAGGAAAGAAAGAAAATGCACAGGACACTATTCAATGCAAAATGGGAACTTAATATCATTGCAGGCTCCTGAGGTCATGGGGCTGGGACCTTCAGGCTAGATAGAAGCTGAAAGGGGCAGTCCTGACTCTGTGGGCTCAGAGAGGGAGAGGCCTCACCTCCTGCAATAGGGTAGCTACTGAGCAGCACTGGGGACACAGAAACACTGTCAGGAGAAGATGTTTCTTCTCTTTCCTTCCAGTATCTATGAGGCTGGAAAATTAAGTTCGCCAACTCAGCCTAAAAAACGTGCTGTGTACCTCACTGTTAAATATCAACACAGCCACCTTTAATGTCCTCCCCATGGGAAGCTATGCACTGATACCAGTGCCTAGTCCATGCTTCAAAGAAATTTTGGAACTCTTTTTCTGGAATGGTCGTCATACAAGGTCCAACAATTAAGTTTGCAAACTCATCCTAGAAAAAGTGCTACGTGTCTCATTGCTGACTATCACTATGGTCACCAGATGACCCAGGGGAGTACTTCCAAGGTGACCACAGTGATATTGAGCAATGAAATACATAGCACTTTTTCTAAGTGAGTTTGCACACGTAATTGACCTTGTGAAGGAGGCTGGTATAATTTCACAGCTCAAAAAGCTTAGTAGGGTAGAACTCAAGTCATCTGGGAATTTAAACATGGGCTCTAAATTCAGATGATCTGAGCTCTGAATCCACAGCTCCATAAGCTAATAGTTGAATAAAGTTGGACAAGTCACTTAAATTGTGTAAGCCTGAACAAGGATAATCATAGATTTTACTTTATAAGGTTAGAAGAACTTTTAATGAGATAATACGTGCAATGAATGCAGTGCCTAAAATACAACAATGCTCCCTAGACAGCAGGTTGCACTCCACCTCCTTAACCCTTTGCATTCTGTGAGGCTCCAACTACCTCCTTTTATCCATCTCCCCATCTATCCATTCATATGTTATCCCTTGAGCCAAGTATCTCATGACACTTCTTTCTTAGCCATCTGGACTAGAGACACACATAAAATACTGTCCTTTCTTTTTTAATTTTTTTACCTTTTTTTATATATACATGTGTTTATTAGGTTTCCACTTTTTGCCTTCACAAAATTCAAAAGGCTTAAAATTTAATAACAATAACAATGTTCAAGATAAGGACTAGAAACAAAAACCTCATAAAGAATGAACAAAGATAAATACATTCAGAAAAGAAATCAGACGATTGCTGCATCGAAATATTAAGCAATAATAATAACAATGCAAAGAAAGTAACATTCACATTGTCAAATAAGAGTATGTCTACTATAGAATGCTTTGACTTTGAGTAAAATACTGTCCTCTCCATCACAGGATGGTAATAGGATGCTCTGTCCTCAGGGATGGAATAAGGAACAGCACTGGGCTGTAAGTGCCCAGAGAACAGAGTCTCGCTCATCTAGCTGAGGGGCTGAGGACCAGCTTCACAGAGAAGATTCTGAGGCTGGATTTTAAAGATGGGTAGCCACTTTCTGCCTGGAGCGAGAGGGGATGGAAAGGAAGGCCTTTCAGGCCAGGTGTGATAAGGACGCTGAGTTAGAAAGCCAGACATGTTTGGGGAAGGGAGACATAGTCCCTGTGCTGAGGCTGCAGAATACAGTGGCTTAGGACTCAGGGGCAGCCACTGGGGGATGGAGTCTGGTCTAGGAAGGTGCTTTGTGTAGCTGGTGATAGCAACCTTTTAATCCTGGTGAGTAGTATGCCCTTCACGCTACAGGCTCTTGCTTCTGAAACTAGGTGTATGTATGCCTATGGCACAATAATCATGACAAAAGTGAGTGATGAGAGTAACACAAGGAGAGAGCACGTATGTTCAACGTGCACCTGCTGCCTGGTTCCGTGCTGAGTGTTCCCTGCCACTCTTTTATTCGGTCCTATGGAAATCCTGCAAAGATGTTAGTATTATCCTCCTCTAACAATGCGTTTCATCACAGTTCTTTCTGGGACATTTATGTTATTGTAAGACTTGAGCACATGTTAAATTAATTAACTGACTGATAATACTACTCAAGTTAAGCTAAATATGCATATATTATGAAACAGAATGATGTGGATTTTTTTTTTTTTAAGATGGAACCTGGAATGTGGCCCTTATATGACTGATGTCTTCAGAGCATAGCTGCCGACCCGCTGGGGGTTGCATTCACTCTCATCAACCTTTGAAGATCTCTCTTCCAAAGCTTGACAAGACCCCAGTGTAAGCAGCAGAATATCAGGAAAGCATTGTAGGTAGAAAAGCATCGTGGCCAGATAGAGCGTGTTTTCAAAAGCTCACCCCAGCTGCCAGGGTGGCAGATGGATTCACAGGGTGACAAGGCCAGATGAAGCTGCTGTTGCAGGACTCTGGATAATGAAATCTCAACCAAGTCAGAGGCAATGACCCAGGAAGCAGGGGCTGGATTTGTGAGACTCTGGAGGCCAGATAAGCAGGACCTTGATGACAGTGATAACACTTGCAACTCTTTATTGAGGGGTAAGCATGTGTCAGGCACCCAGCCAAGTATTTCTGGGGAAGCATCTCACAATCCACGTGTGGTGTTGGTATTGTCAGCACTATTGTACAGAACAGGAAACTGAGGCCATATACAGCTCTCGTTCACTTGCTTCAGATCATCTGATGAGCCATTGATGGAATTAAATTTCAAAGACACAGTCTTGCTTTGAAAATCCACTGCCTAAACTGAATGAGCCTCAAGAAGCTCTTCCTGGCATCTAAATATTTTCCTCCCCTGCTTTATTTGAATGCCAGCGCCTCCTGCACACTGCCCCTGCAATGTCGGGGAGTGGCCCCTTAATAGCTGTCTCATAAAACCCTGTTGCACACACAAAGGCAGCAATTAAGTCTCTACTAGCCTTCTTGTATCTGGCTAAGGCTGATGTAATATAGCCTCCCCCAGGCCTCCCCAGAGGAGGACATAGCTACAAAAACACATAGTTGCTGCTTTTAACCAGGTACTCAATTCCAGGACACTGGCTCTCAACCACCCATTCCATCTCCTGGGAACCCCTGGGCTCCATGGCCTGGAGCCTGATGAGGCAGAAAGAAGCCAGTGCACTCATGACCAGCTGGCTGCCAGGAGCAGGGGAGCACCAGTGAACCACAGTGGATTCAGACCATCATACCTATGAGTGACTCTCACGGTCAATGCTGGCTCATGGAGTGTTTCCCCAATGGGAACTTAATAAGTGAGAGAATTAATAAATGTTTCAGGAAGAAAACAGAGTCTGTGGTCAAGATAATATCACAACATCACGTTAACAGAATAGCCCAGATGTCTGTACTAGAACTTCTCGGAGTCTTTAAGTGACTCTGAAGTTCCACTGAGGAATCTTCAAGAAGAACAGGACGTGTGCAGAATTTCTAAAACTTTTTTTTTTCTTTTGACCACAGAGTTCCCTTGTCCAAGAAGATCTTGATAGGTTGTGGTGAACAAGTTTGGAAATGTAGGGCTGACATATATTATCTTTATTCCTCTCCTGCAAAAATCTTATCCAACAGTAGCAGGAAAATTACAAGCACAGTGTTGCAAAGCTGTTCTGGAAATTGCTTTAGCGGCATCCACTTGAGCACATGTACTGCATTATTTGTCAGTGAGTTTGTCTACGGGGGAAACGGGATTCTCGGGAGGTCGGTACCAGGAGGCTTTGGTTCATCACAGATTCCTGGCACGGCACCAGTTTGAAAGTTGTAAAACTGAGGCACTTTCCAGTCATTTTAGATGTTAATCCAATCTCTTATTCAACAAATATTTATAAATCACTTTCTTATATTAGGTTTATAAATATGAAGCTCAGACTTCAGAGAGAAGGATGATAAATAAGCAAAATACTAACAATTTTAGATGAAACTACTGCACTGTAAAAATTAAGAAAGGAGTGATGTAAAACATCGTAGCAGTTCAGGGTCTAGAAGGAACAAAACTTTAGACTGGGAAGTCATGGGACAGACGCAGTGGCTCGTGCCTGTAACCTTATACTCCGGGGCGGGGAGAGGTCAAGGGAGGTGGACTGATTGAGCTCAGAAGTTTGAGACCACTCTGAGCAAGATCAAAACCCTGTCTCTACTAAAAATAGGAAAAACTCGCCGGGCACTGTGAGGGTGCCTGTAGACTGTGCTATTGAGGAGGCTGAGGCAAAAGAACAGCTCGAGCCCAAGAATTTGACGATGATGTCATGGCATTCCATGCAGGGTGACAGAGTGAGACTGTCAAAAAAAAGAAGTTGGGAAGTCATGGAAGATGGTTCTGAGGAGTGGCATTTGGGCTGAGAGGTGCAGGGGAGAAGGGGCAGCTCGGGGAGCAGCTGGGGGCCAGATAGAGGCTTGGTAAGGAAGGAGCAGGAACAGCAAGTTCCAGAGGCTAAAGAGGAAAATGTTGGTGTGTTCCTGAAACATAAAGACAGTTTGGCTGCGGCACAAGGAAATGCTGAGTAAATGCTGTTAGGAAAGAGGGCAGGAGCCAGATCCAGATCACACAGCGACTACAAGCCACGGTGCAGAGTTTGGACGGTATTCTAGAGAGTAACTGGAAACCATCAAAGGAGCTTACGTAACAGTGTGACCTTATCTGGTTTATCTCTCTGCAAAGACAACTTTGACCGCTTTGGGAAGACTGAATCGCATGAGGGCACCGTTATAAGGAGAAGGTAAGAAATGACAGAGGTCAACAGTGACAAGGAAAGGGAGGATGAATCTAAGTACCCTGAGGAGAAACGAAGGAATGCCTACATGCTAGTTCCCCAAGACCCCGTCTAACTTGGAAATTAACATAACTTGAAAGGGATTTCCATTAATAATCTAACTTTGAAATTCTGCTCTAGGGGGGGAGACAGATTTGTAAGTAAAGGTTTTTGTTTATTGGTTATGCAATAAACAAAGCCAAAGGCTGCTTCTGTGTGGCATTGTTTGTGATGATGAAATAATAAAAACAGTCCAAATACCTAACAGGACGGTCCTGCTTAAGATAATGACGGGGCATAAAATGGATACTTTTGAAAAATTCAGTGAGATAAAAAATGCTTAGTATATGATTCTAGGAAAGTGAAATCAGTTAAGTAATAAAGAGAAGAGAGGTTATGGATTTGGAGTCCAGTATGATTATATGATGTGTATGTGCACAGAGGATATGGGAGGAGGCTACTTGAATGGTAAAGAAATAAAGATGGATAGACCTGGTGTAGTAGCTCATACCTACAACCCTGGCATGCTGGGAGACCAGGGTGTCTGGATAGCCTGAGCAAGAATGAGACCCCATCTCTACTAAAAATAGAAAAAATAGCCGGGCATTATGATAGGCACCTGTAGTCCCAGCTACTTGGAAGCCTGAGGCAGGAGGGCTGCTCAAGCCAATGTGTTTGAGGTTGTTGTGATCGATGATGCCACAGCACTCTACCCAGAGCACAGAGGAATCTCTGTCTCAAAAAACAAAACAAAACAAAACAGAAAAAAAAAAAAAACAGAGAGGAAAGATGAGAAGAATGACAGTAGGACAGATAAGGCTGAGGAAATTGTGAGTACCCATCAATACCTAAAGTAGAACACACAGAATAGCATTTATTCAGTCCCTGATGCACGCTGTCTGACCTTTCCAAGGTGACCTGCATTCATCATTTCATCAGATCATCACAGCAATCTTCTGATGTGGAGACTGGCATCCCATTTTAAAAAAGGGGAAACTGAGGCTCAGAGCCAGCCAATGACTTCCTAAGCCCTGCAAGTTGAGACTGCCTAGGTTGGAATTAGCACTCAGCCCCTCTGACTTCACGGCCACTGCTATTTATCACCATGTAGTGATTCAACCTTGACTTTCATCACTCCAGTTCCAAAAAGGAACCCACCATGCTTTTATTCCTCAATTTCGTGACCATACCTTAACATGCAGATCTTTCCTTTTTACAAGATTCAGGAGGTCACAGGGTTTGGACCTACATATGTCTCACCAAACAGTAAGCATCTGAGATGTGTCAGGAGCTGATTAAGGTCCAGAAAAGTAAAGGTGATTCAAACAATAAGGAAATCCCAACTTTCAAAGAACTCTGTCTCACTAAGGAAAGAGCCAGACAACAGCAAATTATATCACACAAAATGAAACTAGTGCTTTACACACGTATGAAAAAAGCGAGGAGAATTCAGAGCGAATTGTGACTGTGACAATCAGTGATGTCTTCATGAAAATGCGTCATTCATGTTGAGCTTGGAAAGACAGGTAGGATTTTACCAATGTAGAGCCGAGTGGTTAAGGGAAAACATGTGAGACTCAGGCTGCTGAGTCGTCCCTGGCTCTACCATTTGCTAGACTGCCCCCTTGGGCCGGTTACCATAGCGATCTGTGCCTTAGTGAGATCATCTGAAAAATGGAAATTACCATTATGTCTGCTTCAGAGGGTGGCTATTTAGGATCAAATGTGATACACACACACACACACATATACATACAAAGAGTATATAATTTAAGAAAGTAATAAACTGGCTCAGTGCCTATAGCTCAACCGGCTAAGGCGCCAGCCACGTACACCTAAGGTGGTGGGTTCGAATCCCCAGCCCGGACCCGCCAAACAACAATGACGGCTGCAACCAAAAAATGGCCGGGCGTTGTGGCAAGCGCCTGTGGTCCCAG
>CAUYTI010095597.1:0-10718 GCA_963575145.1 Galago senegalensis | reverse complement strand
TTTGGCGGGACAGTCCCGCTTTTCAACAATTTGTCCCACATCCCGCGGCATTTTAAAAAGTCCCGATTTTTGTAAAGAATGCACGAACCGGTGGGAGAACAAGAAGGAAATATACGGTTTTCGGCTGCCATGTGGCTATTTTGCCAGAATATGAGTTTTATATTATTTTTGTTGATTTTATAATGTTAAACTGTAATAATAACAAATAATTGCTGAGAAGTGATTATCGAGAACTGCTTATCAAAGTTTGCATTCTTGTCAGGTCCTGCCCTGCCCCGTTCCCTACCCCGCCCCCCGCCATGTTGTCCTGCCTTACCCATGTTAAAATCTGGTCACCCTAGTTTTCTTTCTTTCTTTTTTTTTTTGAGACAGTCTCACTTTGTTGCCCTTGGTAGAATGCTATGACATCATAGCTCACAGAAACCTCCAGCTCTTGGGCTTAGATGATTCTCTTTCCTCAGCCTCTGGAGTAGCTAGGACTACAGGTGCCTGCCACAACACCCGGCTATTTTTTGTTGCAGTTTGGGTTCGAACCCGCCACTCTTGGTATATGAGACTGGCACCCTACCCACTGAGCCACAGGAGCTGCCCAAACTTGCCTTTTCTTAAATAAATGTTTTTTAGAACGGCTTTAAGGTTACAGCAAAACTCAGCAGAGTGTGCAGGGCTCCCGGCCAATCTGCTCCAACAAGGCACAGCCTCCCCTGACCAACATCTCCCACCAGAGTGGCCGACTTGTTACTATCAGTGACCCTGTACTGACACGCCATTGTCACCCAGAGCCCACAGTCTATGTGGGGTTGGACAGCTGTAGGCCCATGAGCATCCATAGGGCTGGAGCTCTGCCTGGGAGTCCTTGGTGCGTCTGAGTACCAGGCCCAGCTGTGGCAGAACCTGCTGGCTGTCCTCTGGTCCCCATACAGAACTGGTCACACAGGCTCTGGGGATAAGGACTGCATTTCTCAGCAGCTTCTGCTACTACAGACAGGGTTTGCACTAGGACTTGGGGGCAAGTGTTGGCCCTCTGTGTGCCCTCCCATCACAGGGCTGTGGATAAGGTGGAGAGCTTGGGTGCAACCACCATGGCAGAGCCCAGTGGCCTGCAGGTCAGTCCACCCTGGGAGGAGAGCACATCACTCAGGATTTCTCCATGACAGCAGCCACCCTCTGCCGTGACCTGATGCCAGCACGTTAGCCTACTCCCACCTCCATGGTCCTCTTAGTCCTAAGGAGAGGCCTGTTTTGTGGATGATTTCAGCAGAACTGGGTGAAGCTGAGAACAAGTATTCCCTGGGGAGGCTGAGGAGAGGTGCTTTATTAATAAAAGAGCCAGATCTCCCTTTGACTGAATCAGAGGCTGCCAACATGAAAGCGGGGGCAGCTGGGAGGACTCTGCTTCTGGCAGAAAGGACCTGGATGCAGCCCTGCCCACCCTAGACCTGGGTCTCAGGAGAGCCTGCTGGCAGGCCTCATGTTTCCCATGTCTCTGTGGGGACCCTGGTATTGGCCCAACCTGCCTGGCAAGTGGCTTTTTAATGTAAAGGTAAAAAAGGACTAAACGCTTTTCTTCCAACAAATTAAAACAATAAAGAGAAGGTGGAATCTGAGATGAGGGTGGCTGTGCTCACCTGACATGCCCTGACTTCCCTCCTCACTAGATGTCCATCAGTCTCTTGAGATCAAGCCAGCCAGTGTCATGGAGCCTGCCAGGGCCAGTGCCCTGCCTTGAGGAGCAATGGTGCCAGCAAAGGGCACCTGGAGCTCATCAGCTCCCAAATGCTAGTGGGACACCTCCAGCTGTCACCTGAGGTGGTTTTCATAGCACATTATTGCTAAAGGGAGACCTCGAGCTCCTGAGACTACTCTTGTGGGCAGGAAGGGTTTGTCTCCATTTGAGGGAGACTGGGCCAGGGAAAGTTAGGAAGCCATGCAAGGTTGGACAGAATGAGGTGGGTATGGACCCAGGGCTTCCTCTTTAACCCTGATGTGATCCACTTTTTTCTTCTTTTTTTCTTTCCTGTCTGGCTCTTTAGCACAGATCAGGTGGACAGACACTCTTCCAAAGCAAGAACCTGTTTCTGACGCCAGTGGCTTTCCTGCCTTTGCCTTTTGGGGGCATCCCTTCTGCAATGAGCTCCCCTCCCCGGCGGCTCTCCCTAAGGAAGGCAGGCTGAGCCTACAGGTCTGCACATGTGTCCTGCACAGTGTGTGGCCACCCTCAATCAGGTGACCTGTGGGCTAGCCTCTGCCCCTCCATGGGTCAGCAGTGGGTCTTGAGCAGTCCTGGGTCTGTCACTTCCCACTTTCCTCCAAGGCAGGTGCCAGGCCTTTCCCTCTTTGTGATTTTACAGAGACTTTAAGGATATCATGGTAAGAACATCACCATGCAATCACCACCCAACAGTCCCTTCAGCTGCCTGCCTGGCTCCCTGTCCCCCACGAGGCTAAACATCCTCCTGATGGAGCCTCCCCACACTTGTTCTCATCTTCCCCAGCCCTGCTCCCCTCACGTCTTCAAGCATCCCTCACTTGGGGCTTCCAGCCATCTGCTGTAACCTGGAGAAGTGCTTGGCCCTGCAGTGTCACAGCCTGGCACCTCTGCCCATGGGATCCATCTCTGCTGTTAATCTTCAACAACCTGGGGTCAGGGCCTGTACACCCTTCCTAATGCCCCTCCAAGATACCTGGCTCAGAGTCTTACAAATAGTAAATCCTCTGTGTTTGTTGAATGAATAAGCAATTGTTGTAGCAGGGATTTGGGGGTAAGACTCCCTCCCATGCAAAAGTGATTAAAGCATACCAATTGGCTATTTCTTCAAGAGCTGGCAACTCTTGTCCTTGACCTTCTTAGGACAAAAGAATCTGTCTCTTTTGAACATAAAACTGGGCCATGGGACGGGGGGCAAGTGGGTTTGAATCCTAGGATCCTCTTTGTGGCTGTGCTGTCCTGAGTGAGGGTAAGGCCCTTTGTTTCTGAGTCTCTATTTTGTCATCAGTAAACAAGGCACTAAAACTTTTTCCTGCATCATAGGGGATAGGGCAGCAGGTCCGGTGGGTGGGTGCTCATCCAAGGAGCATGGTCACTGGACATATCCTAACAGCCATGCCCTGCCCATCCCCAAGCCTGGCCTGCTTAGCTTGGCTACATTTGGACACTGAGACCGCAGAGACAGAGAACTGCCACCCTTTGGCACTGGCCTGGGGCCAGGGTAGATGAAAGGGTTGGCTTTACCTTGGAAGTGAACGTAGGTGTTGAAGAGCAGGGTGCTGTCTGCTTGGACTCCCACCACACTGCTTATCTTCTGCCCTGTCACAGCCTGCATGAACCTGTCTATTTCTGCAGCTGCGAGATCTGGGTCCGAGGAGAGGTCTACAGAGCGAGGGAGGACAATGGGGGTGAAGAGATCCAGGCTCTGAATGAATGTTTGCTTCAGACGCAGACTCGGGTCAGTGAACAGGCCCACCACTGTGGACAGCAGCAGCCGGGCCTGGCCATCCGCCCTGTCCTGGGCCACCAGCAAGCCCTGGACGGCCTGCAGGGCAGACAGGACCTTGTGCCCATCCAGGCGGGAGGTGCAGTCCTGGTCCTCCCCTGGGACGCCCAGGAGTGCCTGGAGCCTGTGGGCTGTGGGGTCCATTGCTCCCAGGTAGAAAGAGGCCAGGGTGCCAAAGAGAGTCGTTGGGGAGAGCACGCCAGTCCTGCCAGCCCCGCCAGCCCCACCAGCGGTGTTCCACATGTCACTCAGTGCCTTGTACATGCGGAAGCCTAGGAAGTTAGCCAGCATCCCGATCATTGCAGCCCTCTGCTTGTCCTCAGCCTCCAGCTTCTCCACGGTCAGCACCAGTTGATGGCGCAAGGCCTCCTCATCCACCTGGGCTGTGTTGGCCTGAATTGGGGTGGGTGTGAAGGTCGGTTCTTTGAGTGTCTCTGCGTTAGATTTCTCCAGCTGCTCACAGCTGCTCTTGGTGTAGACAAGGAGGTGGAAGGGGTGTATGTACACACGGTCTCCAGCAGCCAGGCCAACCCAGGCCACAAGGCAGAGGACCGTGGCCCTCAGGGCTATGCCAGCAGGAGCCATCTCTGACCAAGGCACTTGCTCCTGAATACTCTGAAATATCATTTTGGGAAGGGGAAAAAGTGGTTAATAAGTAACTGCTAAGAGCCCTCTAGCCAGACCTCCAGTCGTCCCACTGTCCCCTGTACCATTCAGCCCAGCAGAAATCCATCATGCTACAGATAATGAAGAGAGGAAACGGGGGCAAAGCTCCATGGAAAATATCTGACCCAAGTGCAAAGTGCACTGTTACAGGATGAATCATGTCCCCTCTGCTCCCTTACCTCACAAAATGCGTAATGTAGAAGTCCTAGTCCTCAGGAACTCAGAATGACCATAAAGGAGATAGGACCTTATAGAGGGGTTAAATTAGAATGAGGTCATTAGAGTGGGCCCTAATTTACTGTGACCAGTTCCCTTTTCAGGAGAGGAGATTAGGACACTGACACACAGAGAGTTGAGCACACAGGGAGAAGACGGCCATCTGCAAGCCGGGGAATGAGGCCTCAGGAGAAACTGGCCCTGTCTACATCTTCATCTTCTGTTTCTAGCCTCCACAACCGTGAGACAATTAATAAACTTCTGTCGTTGAAGCTCCAAAGTGTGTGGCCCTCTGAGCAGACCTTGGCATCCACCCATGGCTATAAGTTCCCCTTTGGGACGCAAGCCTGTGCTGGTCACTAGGTGTTTGTGGAGGCCTCCCACTCCCTGAGATGATAAATAAATGGCCTTATGGTGGGGCTTGGAAATGGGCTTTTTACTTTCCAGGACTTGGCCAGAACTTCCCTTGTGTCTCAACCCCAAACCAACTCCCAACTTTTCCCACATGGCATAGCCCCAACATGGAGTGACAACCCCACCCACCTGAGGTATGTCCACCACCAGGCAGCTTCCTATACCAGGGCCTGGTGTAGATGGGTTTTTTGGAAACTTCTCAGGTCACTCTGACATCGAGCTGGATTTAGGTCCCCTGCTCCTCTCTGCCCCAGGCACAGGTCACCAGGATGGGCTGGGGAGTTCTGGCACCTGCTCCTTGGAAGCCCACTTCCCTAGCCTGCACTGTTCCTCACAGCACAACAGGGCGGAGCCCAGGAGCCCGGGAGGGAGGGTGCTTGGCAGCCCCACTAATTTGTCCCATCTGACTCTGCTCCCTGGAGGGATGAATGCTCGTTGCCTTGGTTCCTTCAATTTGTTTTTATTTTTTTTCCTTTCTTTTTTTTTTTATTAAGTCATGTGATTTGTGCCACGTCTCACTCATTTCCTATACAGGGGTGGACTGCAATACTGGTCACTTCTTAGCTTTCCCGTCCCTTGCCGCTCTCTTCACCCTGGCCCCCTGTACTAGTCAGGGCTTTCTTGGAGCTGTGGTCCAAGGCCTGATCAAGGCCATCTTGGTGTCTAGATTGTCCTGTCTCCCCTGAACATACACAGCCACTTCCCTTGCACTGCACCAGGCTAGTAACCTGTACTCACCCTCAACATCGTGCAACAGCTCAAATGCACGGTGCGCTTTGTGCTGCTCTGGGGACTTTGGCTTCTGACCTCAACCACAGCCTCACCTGCCCTCCCCACCATTCGACTCCATCCACAATTCTCATGCAAAGTCATGAGAAATTCCCCCTCCTCCTTGCAGGCCTTTCTGTTCAGACAAGCCTAGGTTGGCAGTTCATGCCTGATCAGGACAGCCAAAATAGGTCCCGCAGCAGGGGAAACCTGTGAAAACCAATTGTGGTGGTGGGGGGGGTGTTAACCTAATAAGCACCCCCAGGCCTGGGTTTAGATGATACAGGTAGCTGTGGCCCAGTCCCTCTGTCTTGCTCCAGTGTATACCAGTTATAGGTGTGTAGGCAGTAGGGTCTGGAGTGTGACGTGCTCAGTGTGGCATGCCTGACCCCTTCCTGCCTTTCCCCCCTTCACCCCTCATTCCAAGCCTCCCCTGCTCTTTCTCTTTCCTTCTTGTGGCTCCTAAAGGCTGATGGTGAAGGTGAGAGCTCACGCTTCTGTGACACCTGCCACTCAGGGGGCACTCCTCTGAGTACTCTTCTTATATCAATCTGCCTGGTCTTCACAAAAGCCCTCCTCTCCCCCCTGCAATGTTCCCTGTCAGGCTGGGTCCTGCTAACGCTCAGCCTGCTCAGGTCTATCCCCCTATTAAGGACTGCATGCCCAGCTGGGTGTTGGCTGTGCTCCGTGTTTCTTCTGCTTCCTCCCATGCAAATATAAGGCCCTTGAGGGCAGGTTCATGTCTTTGATTTCCCTGAGGCAGCCACATTCCCGAGAGAGTACTTGGGACATAGTAGGTCCTGGATATGTGGGTGTCAAGTGAATTAGTTGGTGATATTTTGCAGAGGAACAGAGAGGTACAATGACTCACCTGAGATCACACAGTGAGTAAGAGCCAGAACTCAAACCAATATCTGCCCCCCGTAGTCTGACTTGTCCACATGCTTAAGCCCCAATCTATACTGCCTTGAAAAAATAAGAATATACCTTTTTAGCTTATACTGAAGTTTAGAAACACCTTATGTTATATTAGTTCTCTTAAGCTACACCACAGCGCATGAGAGAAGGGCCCTGGGCATTGCTATTAGTCCTGTTTTATGGATGAGCAAACGGGCAGAGCCAAGTAGCATGTCTCAGGGGAAGGCAGGCTGATTACCTGACCCAACCTGCCAGCCTCTGCTTGCTCCGGCCTTGCTATTCCTTCTTACAGGAAGAGGGCCTGGTGGACTCGTGGCCACCGTGACTCTGCTCCTATGCCTAACCCTCCATCCCAAGGCTCTCCTGAGGGAGACAGGGAGAAGGGGCTGAGTGGGCTCCCACCTTACCTTCCACTGTGGTCCACAGGACAAAGCAGCCTCTTCCCTGGCTGGGCCACCGAGGCCCTATTTATATCTGAGGGGTGGAGATGGAGCTGTTCCCAGGCCATTCTGTGCACAGGCTGGGCGGGAGGCACTTGCATCACTTGGCCAGACCACAGGCCGCCAGGAGGACAGATGCCAGAAGCAGTGATCACCCTGGGACCCTTTCCAGGATGTCATGCTGATCGATGCAGCTTCACCGCTGAACAGAGTGAGCGGCGCTGGCTGGGTTACTCATTTACAGAAGTTTGCTGGAGTGAAGGCCACTGTTACCGGACATGGGAGCGTCCCCCTTTGTTGTGTGACGATGGCCTGAGGCCAACTGCCTAGGCCTTCTGACCCTTTGTGATGTGCTTTTTAGAAGTCACAGGATGGGCTGGCTTGAAGCGGGGCAGAGGGAGCAACAGGGGCAGAAGAGCTGAGTTCATGCTTTGACTCAACCCCAAACATGAGACCTTGGGAGGCTCCTAACAGCCATCAGGCCCCTACCCCGTGCACTGGGAGAAACATACCACCAGGCAAAAAGCACCTTCGGGAAACTTCCAATTTAGCTGTGGAGACAGATAAATAGCAACCACACTATGGCCAGGTTGAAAGACACAAACAAAATGCTTTCAGGCTGTTGAAAGGAGGAAGGGCTGGAGAAGGACTCAGGGAGCAATGTTACCAGAGCCACACCTTGAAGCATTGCATATTTCACTTAGAACTAACTCAGAGGCGCTTTTGGGGGGAGAGGCTTGGGTGACCCTCAGAAAGGGAGGAAGCATGTGTGGTGGCAGCAAAGACCAGGCCAAATTGCTGCCGCTGCTGCCTATGTCTGCCACCACAGGGACAGGAGCAAAGTTCTGTGTTGTGCACCCTTTCCTACGAGCCTGTGGGACCCAGAGTGCCAGGCCAAACTCTGGAAGGAAGCCTGCTCAGCATCCAGATTTGGGGTGTGGGGACTTTATGACAGAAGCACTTGGACACCACACTTGGGAGGCGGCATGGAGTGAGGCAGTGGCATGAAGCCAGAGCTCTGATTGAAAAATTGTTCGCAGAGTGATGTGGTGTGAGGCAGCCTGGAGTGAAAATGCAGGAAGGCCTGGCCATCAAGGTACCAACATCAGTAATTAAGAACTTTTTTTTTGAGACAGAGTCTCACTATGTCACCCTCGATAGAGTGTTGTGGTGCCACAGCTCACAGAAACCTCAAACTCTCAAACTCTCGGGCTTAAGTGATTCTCTTGCCTCAGCCTCCCAAGTAGCTGGGACTACAGGTGCCTGCCACAACGCCTGGCTATTTTTTTTTTATTACAGTTGTCATTGTTGTTTAGTTGGCCCAGACCGGGTTTGAACCTGCCACCTTTGGTGTATGGCCATAACCACTGTGCTACGGGTGCCAAGCCAAGGTACCAACATCAGGAACTGAGAGCATAAGGGAGCCCATAGCCAACAAGGGACACAGGAGGTAGAAGACCTTGGAAGGTTCTATGGTTTGGGGATGACTTGTGAAATCTGACCCCCAGCATTGGAGTGAGGCCTGGTAGGAGGTGTTTTGCTCTGGGTGGATCTCTCATGAGGGGCTTGCTGTGTTTCTGGGGTACTGAGTGAGTTCTTACTCTTAGTTCCTGAATGAGATGATTGCTAAAAAGAACCTGGTGTCTCCTCCTTTCTCTGACTTCCTCTCTCCCCATGTGATCCCCACACGCACCTGCCCCCCACCCCCGTACCTCCCACCATGAGTGGAAGCTCCCTGAAGCCCTCACAAGAAGCATGTTCTGGCACCAGGTTTCTTGAATAACCTGCAGAGCCATGAGCCTAATACACCTCTTCTCTTTATAAATTATCCTGCTTCAGGTCTTCCTTTATGGCAATGCAAATGGACTGAGAGGCAAAGAGCTTGACTTTGGATTGGTTCCTTTTTAGGCATATGTCAGAAGCCAGTGGCCAATACTCAGGCAGAAATTCCAAAGCTCAGGAGGTAGATTTGGGTGGGAGACACATGGGTCAGGTATGGCATATTTGATTTCTGTCCCCAGTTCCTGGCATAGAGCATCTAAAACCCTTGTAACATTATGAGTGTTATGTGTAATCAGAGAATCTTTTGTCCAAAATATTTCATCTTATCCCCCAGTTCCTGACACAAGAGCTATGAAGTCCCTTCGAATCTCAGAGTGATAAGACTATCTTTCTTCTGCTCAAAAGATGTTTGCTGATGGTTGAAAGTCCCTAGATAGCTTCAGGATGAAGGCTGGTGACCTGAGGAACCAGCCATGTGATTAGAGCAGTGGTTCTCAACCTTCCTAATGCCATGGCCCTTTCATACAGTTCCTGTTGGTCGTGATCCACAGGTTGAGAACCACTGAATTAGAGGGTTAGAACATTCAGTCTCCAGGGAGGGGAGAATGCCTGGAGATTGAATTCCATCACCAATGGCCAGCCACTTAATCAATCATGTGTGTGTAATGGAACCCTCATAATAACCCTGGGATTCAAATAGTCTCCAGGTTGGCAAATTCATGCATAAGCCAAGAATGTGGCACCCTCCTCCTGGGGACAGAAGCTCCTGCACCCTGAGTCCTTCTATGCTTCCCCTATCTACCCCTTCGTCTGGCTGTTCACATGCACCCCTTATAATGCACATAAAATAGTCAGTGAACAT
This sequence comes from Galago senegalensis, assembly GCA_963575145.1. Classification (NCBI taxonomy): domain Eukaryota; kingdom Metazoa; phylum Chordata; class Mammalia; order Primates; family Galagidae; genus Galago; species Galago senegalensis. The sequence goes on along the minus strand of CAUYTI010095597.1, from coordinate 1,158 downwards.
AAAGCATTTCTCTGATTCCTGTGAGCCATTCTAGCAAATTATCAAACATGGGGGGTGTCACAGGAAGCCTTGGTGTGTAGCCAAGCTGGACAGGAGTGTGGGTAAGGTGGATGCCCACTATTTATGGCTGGTATCTTGAGTGAGGGAAATGGACTTTCCATCCTGAGCCCTTGGCTTACTTTTTTTTGAACCTCAAAGTAGCAATATATTTATTTACAAAATATACAGTTTAACAGAAACAGTTTCGCTTTATACACATAAACTTTAAAATTACACAGAACCATGTAAACGAACACCTGAGCAGCTCCAGGTAGTGAGCGCAGAACTGAATTGCAGGAGCCCCTGCTGGGGTCTAGAGAGCTGGAGAGTTGGTCAGCGTGGGAAACCTCCCTTACTCTCCTCATCTGGTGTCAGAAGTATAGGTTTTAGAAAAAGCAGCTATTTTCAGCCTATGTGCTGTGGCACTCTCTTGTGTCATGAAAGGATTTTAGATGTGCCAGAAATTTTTCTTTAAAAATTTTTAAAGATCATTAATTATTTTTTTTGAAAGAGGTTCAAAGGACTAAGACTGCAAGGCATTCATTTCCTCCTACGGTGGATGCGGACGCCGGGAGGAGAGCCCCAGAGAGAGGAGCTGGGAGTGGAGGCGCAGAGAACATGTAGCGACTCAGAAGATCAGCCCCAATGAACATGTCAGTGTTGACTTTACAAGAATATGAATTCTAAAAGCAGTTCAAAGAGAATGAAGCCATCCAATGGATGCAGGAGAACTGCCAGGGCTGGGCTTGAACCTACCACCTCTGGTATATGGAGCCAGTGTCCTACCCCTGAGCCACAGGCACCACCCAGTCCCAGGTACTTGGGAAACTGAGGCAAGAGGATGGCTTGAGCCCAAGAGTTTGAGGTTGTTGTGAGACTTGACACCACAACACTCTACCCAGGAGAACAGGGTGTCTCTGAAAAAAAAACTTTTCTTCATATGATTCAGTGTTTTTATTTCCTTTTACATAGTCTTTCACATTTGAGTCCTCAAAGTTTTCTATATTAGACTGCAGATTTGTAAAGCACAGGAACATTGTGTCCTTTTGGGTAGATGGAACTACAGAATAAGTCAGTGTCAGTGAAGAAGATACAAAGTATAACTGTATAACATGGCAA